>PITA01012697.1:22500-60761 GCA_004023965.1 Spilogale gracilis | reverse complement strand
ATTGGAGCGTTTCATGGCATCATTCATTTCCCTTATTCTGTTTTCTTGGGATTTTAGTTGTTTGCTCCAAGACTTCTCTTGCTCCTCCTTCTTATTCCGTGTGTCTTCTAAATCACTGATACGATCTTCAGCTTCACTTACTCTGGCTGTTAGCATATTTAAATTAGATTGCATCTCATCTAAAGCCTTTCTAACCTCAACTTTCACTTCTGTTACTATGGCTTCCACTTTGAGACTAATGTTCTTTTCTAAATTGACTATTGCTTGGACGTTTGCTGCCCTGAATTCCATTTCTGTCATATTGTTTATGTTCATTTCCAGTAATTCTGTGACCGAGGTTGCAGTCTCGGGGTTCTTCTTCTGTTGGATGTTTCTTCTCCGAGTCATTGTGGTGAGGAGTGGTTGAGGGGGTGTATGGCTAGATATATCAGCCACTATCTAGGTGGATTGGTCGTTGGAAGGTTTTGGAGCAACAAGAGTTCACCACCGAAAAGGGAGGAGAAAGAAAAAAGAAAACGGAAGAGAGGAAGCAAGAAAAAACACCCCTGCCAGAGCGGGGCCCGGTGATAGGATTTATATGGTACAAAGCTGTTACAGGGTAAAGAAAAGGGTTATCAAGGGTAAATGAAGAGATCAAAAAGCAAAACCCAACCTATATGACCCCCAAGACCAGTATTTATATAATATAGAAGCGAAGACAATTACACAGACACACTGACAATCTAGAGTGGGAAGGTGAGGGCAGACACTCCTTGTGGGCAAGGAATGCGTTTCAGATGCTCCCGAGTCTGTCTTGTTGTTAATGTTGGAGGAGCCCACTTTCAAAAGATATAGGGGGATTAGAACTGGTTGTATATAGGGGTAGTATTGGATAGGGATGTGGGAATGACTTGAAGCTTGTATCTACATGTACACGTAAAAGAGAGAATAAAGGAAAGATGAGAGAAGAAAGGGAAAAAAACAGAGAGAGCGAACAGGGAAACAAGAGGCAACAACAAAAGCAGAAAATACAGGGGTGTGTTTGAAAAAATTTTAGGGTAAAAAAGAGAAAAAAAATAAAAAAGAATAAAAAAATAAAAAAATAAAAAAAGAAATGTTATGGGGTGTTGTATTGGGTATCATGTTGTGATATGAAGGGGCTAAAAATTGAAAGAAGAAAACCCGTGAGAATGTATTTTTAAGCTTAAAGTGGAAGCTTTAAAAGTAAAAACAGAAAAAAGTTTAAACAGTAAATGAGGTGGAAAACTGTATCAATGAGTTGTAGGGCTTTTGGTACTTGTAGTCAGTGCCAGGAGTTTAATAAATTGCCTTTCCCCCGATTTGGGGTTTTGCATTGAAGTGTTGTCCTCCTGAGCTTCTGGCTTGCTTTCTGGGGGCGGGGTGTGCCGTTCCCTTTCAGTCCTTCTACCTAGGCTGAGTCTCTCGGCCCCCTTGCTAGAGGCCGGTCTCAATTGTAACCAGGTTATCAGGTTACAATTCTCTGGTAGCGGAGCGTTGTTCTTTTACGTCTTTTTTCAGCTGTTGCAGAAGTCAGGTCGGAGCAAGATGTCTGCGCCCAGACCTCCCTCCCAGAGAGAGTCTCTACACAGGGAGGGGCTCTTTCCAGCCTCCCAGTTGGCAGTCTGTCACAGCCGGGCTGGTGCAGATGTTGTATTGGTTTCTGCCCCCGCCCCCGCTTGTCGTTTCACTCCCGCACCTCAAAGCCACAACTCCTTTTGGATCGCGCGACTTTGTCTGTGCCCTGGGACCCGCAGCCTCTCCGGTCCCACACAAGTCTGTAAAAACGCCTTCCCTGGGGTGGGGGGGTCTGCGTGGCCCACGGTGTGGGGAGAAACAGGAGAGAAGGGCAGCGGCGTAAAAATAGAATCCACTCCCGCTGCTTTCACGGCAGCTGCGGCGGCACCGGCGGCTCCGGCGGCGGCGTGCGGGGGCCTGTTGTAATTTCTTTTCTTTTTTTAAATTTTATTACTTATTTGAGAAAGAGAGAAAGTGTGTGTGTGTATGAACAGGGGGAGAGGCAGAGGGACAAGCAGACTCCCCACTGAGCAGGGAGCCTGATGCAGAGCTCAATCCTAGGACCCTGAGACCATGACCTTAGCTTAAGTCAGGTGATTACTGACTGAGTCACCTAGATGCCCCTGCCAGAAATTTCTATTGGAGAAAAACATGGCTGATTAATTCTGTCTTACTTTGCCCATAAGCATACAGGGCATGAGAGGAAAACACATCCAGCTATTGTTGGAATGCAATCCTCATACACGTAAACTCTCATCCACTTCCTTTGCCTTGCTATGTTCTAGGAATTGATTCTACATTTTTGCTGGTGTGAAATTAATTGTCCTCAACAAATCCCAGGCTTTGTCACATTAATCTAATGCATAGTTATAAAAATACCCCTAGACCTCTAACATTGTTCATAGGCTGGGAAAATGCATCTGAGAGAGATGAAGATTGGAAAGAATTCTTTCTAGCCCAGGGTCTGTATAACATTCAAGCTGCCTGGAAGAAACAGGCAAGATTTGGTGTGTGGAGTTTCTCTCTCTGTGCCTGAGAGCCCTAGGGAGGCCAGAAATCCAAGGCAAATGCCTTTTTAGAAGCAAAACCATCTATAAATTTAATTATCTCAAGTGAATCATCTAGTGAGGAATTTACATATGTCTAGTGAAAATGGAAAAACATTGTTCTGTATTTTAGATGGAAAGGGTTCCATATTCTACTTTTTCTTCCCTAGATCAGTGTTTCTCAAATTTTTTTTCATTCTATCTCTCCCAGGGAGATTTTTTATACATTTCTTTCCTAATTGTCTCCCTGCCCACATGAAATTTGGGGACTACAGATATATTATATATCTGTTTATGTTGATGGGTAGGGTTGAACTTTGGAGGGCCATAAATCATTGTAATATCTAATCCCCCCCAAACAATTTTTGCCCCCCTTGACAGTAATATTTTCCCTATTAAGAATACAGGTCCTAGATAAATGAATGTCTAAATTCTTCACAAAAGCAGGAGAAAGAAATATCCTAAAACCACCTTTAAGGTTGCTCCCATGTCCTGTCTGGAGAATTGTAATGATGTCTCCAGAATGTTAGAGCCTTCCTCAAACTCCCTTATCTGGGTGCAGTTATTGGTAGAATTCAGTCTAGCATCAAATTAACAAGAGATTTACTACAATGAAGGAAATGTCAAGAAAGTCAGTTTCAGGAAGTCTGGAAAAGCCTGGAAAGTCATAATCAGGCAGCTACCTTCTCATCTGCATTCTCTTCTGGGAACATGTGTTCCCTCCAGAGTAGGTTCTAGGTGAAGGCTCTCAGTGGCTCCCACCTAGTACTGGGTGTCGTCTCCACAAATTCAAATGCCTAAATTCCCATTCACACAACCTTCGGGGTCCCTTCACTATGGGATGGGACATTATGCCAAGGAAGAGGAGTAATAGAGGGTGAGCTGCATGGCACCATTTGTTGCAATATTTATGCCCTGACTCAGATGCCATTCTTAAGTGAACCAGCTTAATTTAAGACATTGTATAAAATCTAGTGTTCTGTGTTGGGCTTGTATTCTAACAGATTTTTGGTACATGAACCACAACATGCTTTTCAAGGGCTGTCATTGCAATGTATCAAGTAAAGTGTGTATCTGATTTGCCCACATAAGAGGTTTCTACGGTTCATTTTCATTGGACTTCAGCAGCTGTCATGTCAGGTCACGGGGAAACTGAAGTTGGTTGGTGGCAACTGAAGATGCTAACGCACCTGGGTTTGCCAGAGAAGGCTGCTGCTGAGTTTGAGGAAGGCTCTAACATTCTCTCCAGAAACTGGTTTAATGAGGAATCTCAAGTCATTGGGAGATAAACATGAGAGGCTTTCTTTTATGGAGTACCTGCCACAAGCTGGGCTCTGTCCTACTGTCCTTTCTCCAGGCTGCCATGATCTTTTTTTTTTAAGATTTTATTTTTTTATTTGAGAGAGAGAGAGAGCACGAATGAGCAAGAGAGAGAGAGAGAGAGAGAGAGAGAGAGAGAGTATGAGCGGTGGGGAAAGGCAAAGGCAGAGGGAGAGGGAGAAGCAGGCTCTCCACCAAGCAGGGAGCCCCATGTGGGGCTTAATCCCAGGACCCTGGGATCATGACCTGAACCACAGGCAGACACCCAAGCAACTGAGTCATCCAAGTGCCCCATGGCTGCCATAACTATCAAAGCAGCCTCACTTAAATTCTGCGAGAGTCAGTGCTGCTAATGTCAAGCCTCAACTCCATGTTCAAGGGGGAGCTCTTCTCTCTCCACCTTCCTGACTTAGGATAGTTCTTCACTGAAAGCTTAGCTGGGTGCTGGAAAGTGAGACACGGTCAGCTACCACACAGTCCTCCTTCCTCTTCTCCACTCTTGTATTGGGGTGGAGAGCGGAAGGATGGAAGGCATGTATCTTTTTAAGTATTTCCTCATAGTGAGCCTTCAGGCTTCTCCAGGCTTCCCCTTGCTTGGTCATAACTGTTGATTTTGCTCAGTATCTATGAACTTAGAATGATCCAATGGAAGTTCCAACAGCCTTATAGATGAGGGGAACAATTTAGAGATGCTCCCCTAGGCATATGTGGTCTCCAGGGAGACTAGGCCACCTGTTTTATTTACCCTACAGTCAATAGATTCACCCACTTGTTCTGATGTTCTAAACTACTTTGGTCTGTGTCAAGACCAGGCCCTAAATTCTAATTACCCTTCCTACCCCCAAATTTGGGGTTTACGTCATGTACATAATCCATTTTCTATACTCTCAATAACTATACAGGGGAAATCCTTGTCTCTGCCTAGTAGTATAGTATGCAATCTCTGCCCAGGGTTTTTTTTCTGCCCCACTAGTGGCCCTGGTTTGTGTTCTCATGACTGGTGACTCAGTGTCATAACCAGGAAATAATATGTCCAACTTTCTCTATTTGCTGGACTTACTCTTTTTAAGGGTCAACATGAAAAGTTATAAATGATTCTCTTGAGGTCTTCATCCTTTACTTCAGAGAGCAGAAGTCCCCTGGGAAAAAGAAGAGGGGATGATGGCTTGAGGGGTTCATGAGATTCCCTGAACTGGGTAGTTTCATTCTACTCCCAGTTGCCCTATGATACATATTGGGAGAAGGGATGGAAAGTAGTAGAAGCTACATTCCTTTGTAAGCCCTGTGGTGGTGTCTGATTTCATTAGTGGTAAGAAAGCAGGATCTCACTCCCTATTACATGGCTTCTTTCCAGAGCTCTTTGTTCCTTTTTTCCTCACAAGGATACCTACAGATATGGGTTGTGTTGTTGTGGTGACAGATCTAGTGGCCATTCCACCTTACCTCAGTTCCATTGCTCAACTCTATCTGGCTCAACCCCTGAGTCTCAGTGCAAATTTTCAAGGGAGGGAATCTGATTGGCTTTGCTTCAGACAAATGTTCACTACTAGTTTAACCAGATGTGGGTGGAAGAGCAGGTCACCAGATAAAAACATGTCTTCTTAGGCATATTCATTCATCAGGGATTATGGTTAGGATTACTATCTCGTCATATTAGCCAAACTGAGGCATTTTGGAGAGCAAAGCGTAGAGTTACCAATAATTCCCTAGGGACAATAGACATAAATCAAGACTACCCCAAGCAAACCAAGATACATACTCACCCTACCTGAAGAAAATTGTACCAGGCTAGACAATTGTACCAGGTACATTTATGATGTAGTGGAATGCAAATTAGTCATGAGGTTCTTTGAGGGAAGGAAATGTGTCTTGCCTATCTTTATATTTTGAAGTCTAACATGGTGTCTGTTAGATTTGGAGACACCTAATGAATTCCTGTAGCATGAATGAAAACTTTTTTTTCCTCACTTAATTAGGAAAATCTTTACTGAAGTAACCCAGATAATTCATTTTTTTATTAATTTTTTAATTTCTTTTTTATTGTGTTAATGTCAGCATACAGCACATCATTGGTTTTTGATGTAGTATTCCTTGATTCATTGTTTACATATAACACCCACTGCTCCATGCAATACATGCCCTTCTTAATATCCATTACCAGGCTAACCCATCCCCCACCTCCATCCCCTCTAAACCCTCAGTTTGTTTCCCAGCGTCTATAGTTTCTCATGGGTTGTCTCTGCCTCTGATTCCCACCCCTCCTTTATTTTTCCCTTCCTTCTCCTAATGTCCTCCACACTATTCCTTATGTTCCACAAATAAGTGAAACTGTATGATAATTGACTTTCTCTGCTTGACTTATTTCACTTAGCATAATCTCCTTCAGTTCCATCCATGTTGATGCAAAAGTTGGGTATTCATCCTTTCTGATGGATGAGTAATATTCCATTGTATATATGGACCATATCTTCTTTATCCATTTGTCTGTTGAAGGGTATCTTGGGTCTTTCCACACAGGCACCCCAATGTTCACAGCAGCCAATAGCCAAACTGTGAAATGAATGAAAATTTAACAGGTTCCAATATCTTATTGAAGAATGTGGTTAATTTTTACATGTTAACTTGGAAACATTTTTTTAAGGTAAATTATTCTCTGGGAGACATTTTATAGTTTTGTTAATCAAGTTGCCTATGTAACACACTGAAAATTTGAAAGTTTGGGACTGTTCCCTCTCTATAATTTGGTTGAAAACATACCTGCACCAAAGCAGTATGTGTTATTTTGAAAGAGTCTCTTAGGGTGCCTGGGTGGCTCAGTGGGTTAAAGCCTCTGCCTTCAGCTCAGGTCATTATCCCAGGGTCCTAGAATCGAGGCCGGTGTCGGGGGCGGGGGGGGGGGGGCGTCTCTGCTCAGCAGGGAGCCTGCTTCCTCCTCTCTCTTTGCCTGCCTCTCTGCGTACTTGTGATCTCTCTCTTTGTCAAATAAGTAAATAATATCTTTAAAAGAAAAAAAAGAAAGAAAGAAAGAAAGAAAGAGTCTCTCATTTGAAACATTGGTGATTCTCAAGTTTCTACCCAGAACTTCAGCCCTGATCCCCAGGTTTATGTTGGCAATTCTTTGTCAGGAACTTCGGTAGAAACTGCAATCTCTCTCCTTTGTCATTGGCCACCCTAGGCTGCAGGGAAAAACAGAGCAGGGAAATGGAATATGGTTGTGGCAGAGGGGAGGTTTGTTCCAGAAGAGAGGGAGTAAGAGAGCAAAGGATAGGCAGATATCCAAAGAGAAGAGCAAGGCTATAGTCAGGAAAGAATCTAGAACAACTGCTGGACAGCATCTCTGAGGGGTGCCCCGTATGTAGCTCTTCCTGGTGCCTATAAATGCCTACTGACTCCCAGCTACTCCTCCTCTTGGAGACTTCCAGCTTCTCTCCCAATCTAGGCCTTTCTTAGGCTTGTGCAACTGTATGCATATGGCTGTCTGAATCCACCTCTAAAACATCATCTTTGGGATGAGTGGAGGCACCTGTATGAGGCTGGACTGAACACCTTGGCCCTCCTTCATCTGATATCAGAGTACCACTCTCCACTAGCTCTGTCCCAGAAGGCATCTGACTCTGGAGACAATGACAAAAATAATGTTGAAAGCCATCGTGAAAGGAAAATTGCCTTCTTTATTATTGAGGATAAAGTCATTATTTTATTTACTATTTCATATTTTGTCTTTAATGGGTTTATAGTTGATGCTTTCCTACAAAAATAAAATAAGATTTGTATAACAAGAGAAATAGAAAAGATATATAAGAAAAGAATGTATTACCTCTCTCCTGACCTTCCTTTCACACTTTGAAGCTACATTTTTTTTGTATTGCTTTCAATTGCCACAGATCCTGTATTTTGTTGTCAGTTCTTGTACTTATGAATGTTCACGTTGCTTTAACATTTTTCCTCTTAAGTTTCTATTATTTTAATTAAAATATTGGCTGCATTAGGTCGATTTCTCTGGGAAAAAAGTCTCTGCACACCCGCCCCTTGTTCTGTGGGAGAAACTCTAATGCCAGGCATTTCCCTTCTCTTGGGTGGCAGCTGCCTGAATCACAGACATAAAGCCTCAGAGTATTTAACTTGGCTTTAGAGAGTCTCCTTGCAAACTCAAACTTAATGAGGACAAGAAAGTTATTACAGAGGTGTTCTTAAGGACGTACAGAATGAAGGCACATTTGCAGTGGTCAGTGACAACAGGGTCTACCCCACTATGTGTCTGGGCCAACCTCAGGATCCTAGAATTTCCCTGAGGCCTAGTTGCCTCAAAAACCCAATAAACAGTTCAGGTTGTTTATTGGAAAGGGGCTCTGCCTCACCTATTCACCATTGCCTGGGTGGCCTGACCACCCTTGCACTTAGGTTGGGAAAAATGGCAAAGTCAGGACCATGTTTGTGCTGTGTACTGAACAGTCACCTAGAGGAAGGCAGAGAGAGAGAATGAGGCTCAAGAAATCAGTTAGTCTGGACACGAAAACATGAATGCATTTAAGTCATAAGGATAACAGATGGATTACAAGTTTTCTTCTCTTTTTGAGATTTCTGAATATTTTGTGATGGTTCAAGCCCATACAATACTATTTTTTAGACCACAGGTTGACAAATTGTAGCCTGTGGGCCAAATCTAGCCAGCCATCTGCTTTTATAAATAAAGTTTTATTGGAACACAGCAACAGCCACTTGTTTACATATTGTCTATGGCCACTTTTGTGCCACAAGGCAGAGTTGGGTAGTTGCAACAGAGACCATACGTGGCCTACAAGATCTAAAATATTTACTATCTCGCCCTTTGCAGAAAGAGTTTGCCAATTCCTGTTTTAGGCTAACTTTGACAAACTGTCTCATCTTCCTCACTAATTTAACAGGAGGAGAACACATTACTTATGATCATGTCACTGCTTTTGTGTACCCACAAGCATTTTCTAGAGGGATTGTAAAAAGCACAGCCTTGGAGTCTTGCCTCAATGTGTATATCACCAGGTGTATATATCTGGACCAGTTCCATAACCTCTCATGTCTCAGTTTTCTCATCTGTATGTGGGGATACCACTTGGCACTAGCTCATCAATTTGTAGTGAGTATTAAATAAATGAATAGACATTCTGTATCCATTCCATGTAAAGAGTCAAGGACTGCACCTGGCCATAGATGGCCTCAACGAATATTGGCTGCTAAGTGGTGCCTCTTCATTATGTAACCAATTTCTCTACAACCAACATTGCATGAAACACACCTTTATCAGAAAAGGGGAAAGAAGGAGAACCTAGAAAAAGAGCAGAAACTCATTTGTCATTTAGCAAGATCCAACAACCTACCTCTTATTTATTTTTCCTAAAAATCATTAATAACAATTCATGAACTGGATATAATAGAACATGGCTCTTATAAAAATTTCAACCAACAGTTGACGAGAATGACAATACTGCTCAATTCACCAGCTCCCTGGAATCTGGTTATTACAACTCACTCTCATGCTTCAGTGGGCTAATTATTGCTCAGATAGAATCAGCCACGGAGGCTCAGCACCTAGCTCTCTTCAAAGCACTTAATAAATGAGTGGCTCTCCACAGGTACTTACCTGTGTACCACAAAGTCAGACACACAGGGTCTGGGCTGACCTGGACTTGAAAACAGGAAAGCTAATCAGGTCATTGCTCAAAGAGTCCAAAAAGCATGAGAGTAATTTGCCCCAAGCACCCAGTGCTGCAACAACACCCCTCGACAGAACTGCTGAATCAATTAGCCTAATTAAATGAGGTGGAAAATTACTCCCACAAATAAGTTGCCATGAAAGGCATTCTTAATTTGGCCTAAGGGAAAGCAAACAGCTCTCCCCTGTGTCTTGCCAGAGTCTCTGAATGGGGAATAATTGGCAATTTATGTGTGTGTGTTTTTAAAGCCATGGTACAAATATGTTTTCGTTGACAAGCAGCTGAGGCTTTCTCTGGTAGAAAGAGAGGGTTCTAATTAAGGGACAGGATAATTGTGTGTGTTGGCTGAAATTTTGCATGGGTACTGTGGCTGCAAACTTCGAGGCCTGGGACCAGCCCCACTGTGAGGAGCAGGGGCTCAGGCCAAGATGGATGGGAGGGGCACCTGAGAGCAGCCCAGTCAGCCTCTGCTTTCTTCCTGGGCAGTGTTTCCCCCAGCTCACGAACCCATGCATAGAAGGTCAGAGGATTCTACAGCAAGTGACCCAGAAACACAAATGACAAAGTTAAAAATTAAAAAGGATTCCTTTGTTCCATGGAATCTGCTACAGGCCTTAAGAATGATGTTGGAGAAATAAATTTCTGAGCATAGGAAGGTAACCAAAATTACTTGATAAGACAAAAACAGTTCCATGGTGGTCTATGTTGGAGTGAAATGCAGCCACCTCCCTCTTCCACAACCCAGCCCTCAAACTCTGGGACTCTCCTACCCTCTACCTGCTCCAGGCTCAGCCCTGTCTGCAGGGAGAACTCTAAGAGGCTGTAGGGCCTTGGAATCCTCAGACAGGGACATCTGCAAACCCAGCAAAACTCTCACCCACATTGGCCTCCATATGGGCAACATGACTCACATAAGGTTATTCACCCAAAGTCACTTTTGGATGTCTCTCTTGAAGATCTCTCCCTCAACAGAGATGAGGGCTTGAAAAAAAATGTAAGCTATAGGGAAGAAGAAAATCCCTGCTACACTTGGGTGATTTAAAATTAAAATATTGAAATAACCACAGCATGAGAACTTCTCCCACAGTCTTGTTCCTAGGTGCTAGGTGGGACCCAGAGCAGTGTGGTTCTGAGCCCAAGGAGTAGTTCAGATGAACAAGGCCAACATGGGTTCTCGATCAACGCTCCTTCCCTTGTTTTCCTGGTCTGTCCTGTATCATGTCACCCTTAACTAAGCCTCTATTGTTTGCCAACTTTCTTGTGGGCCCAGTTCATCTCCATTAGGGCTCCTAGACCCCCTGAACATTGTCTTACACCCTCCTTCCATCTAGCTGGGGACAAATGAATGATTCACTAGTGATCCCCAATGCGAGAGAATCAATAGACATAAAGGGTTCTTGAGAAGAGTGTGTGAAGGTGATGGAAGGCTTCAATCTTTTAACTGACTGAGTAGAATGGCCACATGCCCTGTGGATGCCAAGAAAAGTAATGTCAATTTCTCTGTACCAGGACAGGGCTCAATTTTTGAGGTATTAAGTTCAAGAGGCAGTATAGCTTGGAGTTAAGAGCATGGGCTCTGAAACCAGCCAGAGGGAGAGGAGGGAGGGTGGAGGGTGGAAGAAGTGAGTGATGGGAGGAGGTCTCACAAGGATGCCATACCTTCCATGTGCCATGTTCTTTACAGACATTATTTTATTTAAACCTCTCCCAAACCTATGGAATTCATCCCCAAGGAAGGACACTTTTAAAAATTTTTATTTTTTCCATACTCCAGCCACCCTATCCCTCCCACCAGCAACCCTCAGTTTATTTCCTGAGATTAAGAACCTCTTACGGTTTGTCTCCCTCCTTGGTCCCATCTTGTTTCATTTTTTTCCTTCCTTTCCCCCATGTCCCTCCACCCTGCCTCTCAAGTTCCTCATGTCAGAGAGATCATATGATAATTATCTTTCTCTGATTGACCTAGTTTTCTCATAATACCCTACAGTTCCATCCACATTATTGCAAGTGGCAGGATTTCATTCCATTTGATGGCTGCATAGTATATCATATATATATATATATATATATATATATATATATATATATATCACATACACACACACACACACCACATCTTCTTTATCCATTCATCTGTTGATGGACATCTAGGCTCTTTCCATAGTTTGATTACTATGGACATTGCTGCTATAAACATTCAGGTGCACTACATTTTAGGATAAATACCCAGTAGTGTGTTTGATGAGTAATAAGGTATCTCCATTTTCAACTTTTTGAGGAATCTCCATACTTTTTTTCAGAGTGGCTGCACGAGCTTGCATTCTCACCAACAATGTAGGAGGGTTCCCCCATGGAAGGGCATTTTAAAGGGAGCCCTTTTGATAAAGCTCAGATGTCATTGAATTAAATGTTCCATTTGATCTATTACCCTCAGCCCATCTCTGACCCTCCCACCCCCTTCCCTGAGCATATTCCATCCCTAAACCCCCTCTCATCCTTAGGATGAGCCTCAGGGATGGGTGGAAGGCAGGGGTGTCTTCTTCATAAATTATTTGATAAATTTTTAAGTTAGCATTTTTGTGTTTTTCCTTTACTGTCATAAAATTTGGTATGAATGCCAAAATCTCCACCATGGCTACCAAAATGTCAAGTCAAATTGCCATATTACCCACTATTATTCCCATTTTGCAGATGGGGTCCAGGGATTAAATCACTGGCCCACATTTATAAAGCAAGATTGTGGTGGAACTGGGACCCCAAAGTCATACTTGTTGGTTGGCTTGAGTGCTTGGTTTTCCATTCCACATGCCTTCCCACATCTCCTATAGGATTTGAAGAGATTTAGTGGCCCAGTCTCAAGATCATCCACTCATAGGTCTCCCTGCTCCATGCCTAGGTCAGGACTCCACTTTCTTCTGAGTGTTCAGAGTCATGCATCAGCTTAAACAAGTCCCTTAACATGTCATGCCTTAATTTTCCTGTTCATGTTGCAGTAGCTTATTGTGTGGAAATGGTCTGAAGAGAGTCTGGCGGGGGCGGGGGGTGTGGAATGTTTCCTGGGAAATGAAAAATCACGAATTCTGAAAAGGTGGTACAAGAAAAAACTTCTTTTCTGAAAGGTGCTCTTTTTCTCAAACCCACATGGATTCATGGATTTCAAGGAGGGCATGTGTTGCTTTTTCTCACGTAACAGCAGGATCAGGTAAATGGATCCATGGTACTCATTCTATTTTCCATTTCCTTTTAGATTATTTAAAGAATGTGGACTTGGTCAACTGTTGAGGGGGTGAGAGAAACTCTTGAGATTAGACAGCAAGAAGATCTAGAGAGGAGAGTCTCTGGAAGAGCCTGCACTGGACTTTGAGCATGTTCTTAGACTGCAAAGTTCTCACTGGGGTTTGTGGGACTCCCACAGAAGCTCTATTTATCCCCACTGCTCTTTGCTGATGAAGTTTTCATTTGGAACTTCAATCTATGAAGCAATGATCTGTCGACCTAAACTCAAGAAGAGGGCCTTGATGATCCAGAAGAGACTCTCTCTATTTAACTCTTTTGAAATGGAGGGGATGGAAAGGGATGGCAAGGAATTTATTTCATTTTTATTGAAAGACAACAAGCTTTCCCAGTTTGTCATTGCTGCATTTGATGAATATACAGAAGACGAACTGCACAGGATGGTGCATGTCTCTTTCTAACCCTAAGGTTACTCATGGGCCAAATGATTCTAGAGTTTTCTCTGCCCTGTCAGGTCTGGAAAGCATTGTTTATGCCTTCTTTCTTAGTGTCTGTCAAGATGGGTTTTTTTAATTTGAAACATGCACTGTAAATGCATGTCGAAAATGAATGGGGTTTCTTTAAAGAAATAATATTTGCCAATTTATAAAAGAGATCTATTGGATCCCAGGCAAAGGCACAGTAGTCAGAGGTTGGCATGGAGATGAGTGGAAGTCCCCTCTCTGAACTCAAAGCCACTGTGACCACCAAGGATCCAGAGCTATATCTGCCAAAGATCAGGAAGAAGATGAGGGGCTTATCCAACCTGCTGCTCAGCAAGACAGAATTAGGGGGAGAAAGACCCCCAAAACACCAAAAAATATTTTGGAACCAGAATACTGTCCATTCTTAAATAAAAGAAGCAAAGACTCCACAGCCACACCTGTACCCTCCCCACATTGCCGAACAAGCCAACCTTCCATCCCCAATTTACCCCAGCATGATGGTGCTGCTCCTGGTAGTGCCTTCCCAGCAGCCCTCTGCAAAGCTGGGGCACTGATGTCCCCTCCTTCCAGGAAACCAGTAGAGACCCTCCAAAGGAATGGTCTTTCCCAAATAGCTTCCTGGGGTCCTTTTTTAACCTGTACATCTCAGCTAAATCTGCAAGGCTCTGTGGGGTTGGTTGGGAGCCAAGGGAGGATTAAGTGGAATTGTAGAAGTTTTGCAAATAAGCAGTTTCCTACCATTAGCAACTTTGTACCTACACCTAAGGCTCAACTGCTCCCCCTCCCTTTCTTAACCAAGAAGGATCTGTAATAATTCTGTTGTGTGAGATAGTGTGTGTGTATCTGTATGTGCACATGCACATACCTGTGCACATGTGCACAGCGGGCCACGTGTGTATCTGTACACCTAAACACAAGAACTGCATGGCCATATCCTTACCTGTACAGCCTACAGAGTTGTTCAAGCCCAGAGCAAACATGCACAGTGGTTGCCTATATTAGCATTTTTAGCGTGCATGCATGTGTGTGTGTGTGTATGTGTGTGTAAACATGCATATGTATATCTTTTATCTTTTTACCAATTCTCTTCTGAAGATTTCATCAAAACGGATAACCATTCTTTTCCATTTCTGTCTTAACCAGGTTTTCTGCTATGTCTGCTTCAAATATCACAAAACAAAGGTTAATTTTTTTTTTTTTTTACAGCCCCAGTCATAAGACCTACAGCTTCTGTTTCCAGCATTCCTTGCTGGCCTTGACCTCTCTAGGATATCTCCTACCAGAATTCCCCAGAAACACACCAGTAACCAGAATGCATGGCCAGGCATCTTAAGTGTTCCTTCTGGGTTATGTTATAAATTTTGGCTAAGACATCAACGCATGTCAACATGTTACTTTCAGTGACATGTTTGTCTTTTCTTTGTTAGCTTTGGTTCAAAGCCGTGAATCCATTCAGAGAAGTAATATTTCCAAGCCTTAGAGAAACTGGTCTAACATGCTTCATGGACTTTGGGGTTTCTCCCTGCCTGTCTCTCCCTTCCATCACTCTCCCTCCCCGTTATTTTTCTTAAAAATCCAAATGAAAAGGATATTTGGTGATCAAAGTGAATTCAACTGGCAGAGCGTAAATGAACACAAACTAATGAGCTCCCAGTGACTTCTGTCTTTGGTTGGATCTTGATGAGATCCATCCCCCTTACCCATGCTTGCTGCCTCTGGGGGGGATCAGCCATCTCTCCTCTTTTTATCTAAGCTCTCTTTTATCTTCGCAATGACAATGGTGGTCTATGCTCAGATTTTAACCTTGCTTTCTCAAGTCTCTCCTCTCCTTCCTCATTATTCAAACTGTCTTTGATCTGTTTAAAGTAGGGCTCTGGGGTACCTGCAACCTTCCTTCCAGAGTCACTGAGAGCTCCAAAGCCACCTCCTCTTGCCGCCAGTGGGGCTGCTTCTTTGCTCATTTCCTTTTGTCTTGGAGAACGCAATTTCCTTTGGCTGTGCTTTCATTACCCATTATGGGAAAGAAGGTGCCACCGCAGCTCAGCTCTAAGACCTGGCCTATGAAGTGATCTAAAAGTGAAGGTGTGTTATGCATTCCTTAAGGATAGCACAAGGTGGCTAGGAAGACAATTCCTAGGGAGCAAAAGACTATGATTTTACTGCTTTCAAAAAAAAAAAAGCTTCAGGTTTGAACAAATAATATACAGTTTGAACAAATATTTTCATTCACACCCTTAAATCTAATTGGTTTTGACTGTCCTAGAAACCCATTCACAAAAGATAAAGATCTACCACCAAAAGGATATCCTGAAGAATTAGTCACAGACTCTGAAGAAGTCTAGAGCAGGAGACAGCATGTGGCCGTGAAGAGGGTAATAAAGCAACAGTCAGGCAACTGGGATTCTAACCCTGAAACTCTTCTGTGTGACTGTGGGCAAGTTACGTCATAGCTTTAGTTCTGTTTCTTCATCTGTTAAAGGGAAGGCAGGTGAACTTAAACCTCGAAATTCCTACGGCTTCCAAATATATCTGAGCAAGGAAGCAATATTAGAATAAGCACGTATTCTCCCAAGGCAACTACTTTGAAGGAAAAATATATTTATTTGTATGTAAAAGTTCTGGTGTTCGTTAAAAAAAAAAAAAAATATTTTCACTGCTTTGTAGTCACACCTCGTATATTCCAGCTTCTGTTAGAAGCCTTTTATGACTCTGTGATTCATAAATTTGTCCAAACTCTTTTTTAATCCATTTACATTTCCTGTCTGTACTCCCTCTCAGGGTAATGAGTTCCATAACTTTATTACGTGCTAGGAGAAGTATTATTTCCTTGTTTTCCCTAAACTTACCTCAAACTTCAAAACTGCCTATTTGCCCTCATGTTTCAGAATTTGATGAACAAGCCCATCCACAGTCTTTACTTAGCAAACTGGAGTTAAAATCATTTTAGGCTGCTTCATAAAGCTGCAGCCCACCCCACACCATTCCCTTCATCACTATAGTTATATAGACAATAAACGTGGGAGTGGATGGTGTAAGCAAGTCCTGGCTCCGAATGACTGAGACTTGGTCTCAAGAGCCTGGAGGTCTAATGCTTAGGCTTTAGAGTTGGACAAACCTAGACTTGAATTCCAGCTCTGCTGCTTGCTGTGCGGTCTCTCTGAGCCTGACTTCCTCATCTGGAAAATAGAAAAAAGGACCTACCTCAGAAGTTGTTTAAGTGTTGACTAATATAATTTTTGTAATATGCCTAACACAGGGAATCTAGTTTTAGAGAGATAAATCTAGTGGTAGATAGAGGATAACTAATGAACGCCATGGCACTAGATAGACTGAATACCCAAGGTGTTCCAGAACCATTGCTCTCACATCATGAGCAGGACCCAGATGTGTGGTTGGCAAAGACCAATCCAAGTTTCAGTGTGTGAGATAATGGTAAGGTATGGATGGGTAGTGATGTTCTGGACACTAGAAAGTGGGTAGAGTTTAAGGGGAGAGCAATAAGAAATGTGATCTCAGCTTGAACTAAAGTGGTACCAGATCATGAACAATAAATATTTACAAAGTAGTAGGGAAGATTTTTCAACCAAAAGTCAGAGGGGAAGACAATATGCTCTTTCTACAGTAATGTCTTGAGTCTCAGGGGGGAGAAATTTGATTTCTTGCTCATACTAACCAGCTGTATGACCTTGAGCAAGTCAACACTATCTCTAATTCCAAGTTTTCTTATATATAAAATAGAATTAGTCTAGTTCACTGACTTAAAAACCATACTTCTTGAACCTGTATTAGGGAGGAGAGGAAAGAAGCAGGAATGAGGACAGAATATGAGTCCTTGTCTCTAATTCAATCCAAGCATCTATACTTATAAGATCTTAATATTGGCTCACAAAGGGAAATGTACTGAGCCAAAATTTCTCTTTAGAAAATCCTTAAATCACCAGATGTATATTGTGAGAAGTCCAAAAGAACCAAAACAAGGGGACAGAAAGCCGAGTTACCTCTTCCCCTCTTATAATCACTCTGGGGCACACCAGTATTGAGCCAAGCATCAGGCTGAGTCTGTCTATCTATCTATCCATCTATCTATCTGTTTCTCTCTCTTTCACACACACACACACACACACACACACACACACACGTACATGAATACATGAACTAATACTACTCCAAAGGTCTTTCATTTAAGATTTAAAATTTGTTTTTTTTTAGGGGTGCCTGGGTGGCTCAGTCAGTTAAACACCTAACTCTTGATTTTGGCTCAGGTCATGATTTTAGGATCATGGGATCAAGCCCCGTGTCAGACTCCCCCCTCAATGGGGAGTCTGCTGAGGATTCTCTCTCACCCTCTCCCTCTGTCCCTCCTCTGGCTGGCATGCATGCACACACACACACTCTTTCTCTCTCAAATAAATTTTTAAAAAATTAAAAATGAAATATAATTTGGTTTGTAAAAAGGCTTTTCCAGCTACAAAGAAAAATAATTGATACTACTAGATGAGATGATGAAGTGCCTTCTGCTCTAACAGAATGAGATTCCAACAAGAAGGATATAAACCTTGGATTCAGGAGTCTTATTAGGGGGATTTTGAGGGAATCCATATGCAGAGGAAACATTGGGACAATTTCTTTGCACACCTAATCAGGCAAACAACAGGTGTGGGAAGTGGATGGAAAATAAGCCAAAAAAAATCAGCATTTTTGCATAAATGTTGGAAGCCCAACAACAACAAAAAGAAGCACTTGGCATCCACTAGCTCCATAACTCAACTGGCATCCTCACAAGTAACTGGTTACAAGAAAGGAATGCAGAAACTCTATAGGCTATTCCCTGAAGACATCATCCCAATGTATACCCAGGGCCAAAAAGACCAATAAAATTCCAGGCACATCATCAGCATGATTGCTTTAAAAAAAAAAAAACACACAGATACATTATCCAACTCCTGAAAGTATGGTGCAACTCAACTAGGGTAATTCACATTGTTCTCATTCTTCTACCTTGGAAAGACATAATGAGCTGGACTCAGAAGACAAAGAGAGAAAATAAAGCAAAACAGACAAACAAACAAGAGGAAGAGGGTAAGGAAGTGAGAAATGAAAGACAGACTAGGAGGAGTATTGAGAGAACTAAAGTGATAGAATGTTCTTCAGTCGGGTACACTGAGAAGGGATGTTACCAGTATCTACAAAATAACGAAGAAGAAACAAGATGGCCATGGGCTTTCTCTGATGCCTCCCTTCTTTTCTCCCACTCAGAGGAGCATAGAAAATGTTGGATGGAGGTTACCAAAAAACATATTCTACCCAAAAAGTAATATCTTTAAAGAATCTCTTACAGGTAAAGTATTCACATTTACCCAAAGGAAATGCTTGGAACTTGATATTCCATTTTACAACAGATGTGGTAAATCCATTCAAGAGAGGTTAGAAGAAAAATTAACATGAGAACTTGATTTAAGAAGAATGCAGCTCTATCTATCTTTGACCAAAGAAGAATCATTTTCTTAAGGAAAAAAATGTTCTCTTCAACCAGGAGCATGATTCTAGAGAATATTTCTCACATGTCTTCACATTTCCCCATTTGTATATCAGTGTCTGGAGGCAAAGACCAGGTCTTATTTTCCCTTATATCCATCTAAAGATCTTGTCTAGCACACTGCCTTTCCAGAAAATTTTGTTTGTTTGTTTGTTGAAACAAACTTAATTACATTAATTCATTGCAAGAGCTAGTAAATTAGGTCTCCCTACAAGCCTTCTTTGTACTTTCAATGTTCCCTTTGGATCTATAAGATCAGCCCCTAATAATGATTATATTTTGTGTCATCTGGAAAACATTCTTTCTGTGTGTGTGTTTTTAACTTTTCTGAAAGACCCTACCTATTTGGTTGCCCAAGTTTTTCATCTAATAAGCCTCTTAGAAAAGTATGCAATTCGAATAACAAGAGAATAAACTCAGCCTTAGCTTATTGTGATATTAAGAAGCAGTCAGTGCCAATCAATTTCAAAACAAATCCCAGAGTGACTGCATCCAAATAAAACAGCAGTGAACCTATCCTTTTCTTCAGAGTATGACCATTGGCATTGAGTCTATGAAGGAAAAGAAAAATCTGTGAGCTATTGAGATTTGTCATCATCCTCTTTGAGGAGCAACCAACTATGAAGCAAGACATGGAAAGTCCAAGTCCAGTTCTATCACAAAAGCACTTGTGGCCTCAGGTGAATGATTTAGCCTCTATGGGCCTCAGGTTCCTCATCTGTAAAATGCAGAGGTTATGGATTAAGGTCATAACACCCAAATCCAAGAATTCTATCTGTTGGGACCTCCTGGCGCCCCCCAGTTTGCGGCCATTAGTGGAAGTAGGTTGGGGTGGCCTCTTGGGCCTCTCTGGAATACTTCTGCGTGAGTGACCTAGCTGAATCTTCCCAAGCTCCAGCCCTCGCACAGACTGCCGAACTTAGCTCCACCCAGCAGTCCCGCCTGAAATCTGCCTAAGGCCTTAGTGATAGCCACGTAATGAGTCCCTATTGGCCCCTGCTACGTCTTTTACTCCCTCCTTTCCTCTCTATATAACTGTGTCTTTGATACAATAAAGTTGAGATTGCTGCGCCTTCACGGCTGACTCAACTCCGGGCTCGGTGTGGTTTCTTTCCCAGTTTCAGGGGGGTGGCCGGGCCATCGACACTTACCATCTCGCTCAGCCCTCGGAGGATAACAGGCTAGTCCAGTCATCCTTCCCCCCGCACCAGTGTTGCGGAGAGCAACATCTATCCTCTGATATCTTTGGGGTAAGAAAAAGACTATGTTTCCAAAAAATGGGAGTTTGAGTTCTATATTTGAGAACATAGATTTTATTTTTTTTTTATTTTTTAAAAAAATTTTCAATATTCCAAGTTTCATTGTTTATGCCCCACACCCAGTGCCCCATGCAAAGCTGCCCTCAATACCCACCACCAGGCTCACCCATAGCCCCAACCCCTCCCCTCCAAGACCCTTAGTTTGTTTCTGCATCCAAATAGATTTTCAAACTTACTCTAACTTAATTACAGGTCCATAAAACATCTGATAGCCCAGATAAAAATACTGTGTATGTGTGCATCCATATGTATGTGTGTGTGAGAGAGAGATGTGGGGAAGGTAAGGAGGGTTGTATAATAACAAACTCTCCTTAAACTCCCCTGATTCTAGAAGAAAGCTGATTTTCTCGATGATGTGAACACATTTCATGCCACGCTTCCACATTCATGTTTATTCTGCCAAGAAGAAATATCAATTCTGAGAATGTTCTTAAGGCCCATCTTCCACTCCACTATTGCATGAAAAACTCCTGGAGAGTAGATCCCACAGGCCACAGTCCTGAAATGCTTCAAGAAATAGAAAAGGAGGGTCCTATGTGAAAACAGTGAGGCATAGAGAGTGGTAAAAAGAAGTAGGCTGTGGACACATATTAGAAGTCTTGCTAGAGGGGTCAGAGGTGTGTGCTCATTCCAGATAGATGCAAACCCACATAGATTGCCTCAGAAGAGCCTATAATCCTTTCCAAATTCCAGTTCTTTACCAATACATAGAACTGAAGTCAGTGAACAGCATGCAATGACCACGCAATGCCATGCTAATGGGCCAAGACAAGGACAATGAAAACATAAGGGGCATGCTCTTTAAAGGCTTGTAGACCAGAGTGGCTAGGGCCTGGCTCATGATAAATGCTGTAAGAGTGCTTGTAAATAAATAAAATAAAAATGAAAACACCTATTGTCCAAAACTCATGTGAAATATAAGTCTTTCACAGACATCTTAAAAATGATTTCAGCATCATCATCTACAAGACTTTCTCCATTCATATAAATAATAGGCCTGAGCTGTGATTGTGTTGTAACAAGAATGGATGATGAAAGCTCTTACTCATCTGCAGTCAACTCTGCATGAATTGAAGCTATGCTCTGCCCTGTGGCAAAAGAGTATAGAACAAAGTAGAATGAATGGCCTCTGTCTACAAGATTGCTATCCAACTGGTGAGGTAAATTATACGTGTGCCCAAAGTTAAAATCTATCCAAGAGATGTCATCAGACAATGTAAATACCAAATGACTGATAGAGGCAGGGTATGCAGGTGTGTAGTGAGCAAGAAGAGTGTGGAGTAAGCAGATCAAGGAAGGTTTTGTGGAGGAGGGCTTTGAGTTGTGGGCACGAGATTCACAGTGGAGAAGAGAGACTGCCAAAAAGCTGGAAGAATGAGTACAGGCACCAATACTGGAGGAGAATGAACAGTGAGATATGACATTACAATGACTGGGTAGATCAGTTGGCCGGGCTAAGGAACTCAGAATTAATCCTATAAGCAGTAGGGAACACCTGAAGATAAACAATGCAAAGTAGGTTCTTGGTCATCAAAAATTCCCTAAGTGAATCTAAAATATTGATTAATTCTGTCAGTAGTGGTCCTTGCTCCTAGTAGCCATGGAAAAACTATTCAGTGGTGCCCTCATTACATATGGTTTTAGCAGATAGTCTTCCTAAGTTATACACACTTGCAACCTTGAAGAATATCCCTAGAAGTGGAAGAAATCTAAGAAGTTACCAAACTCTGTTTCTCAGTCAGTGCAGATTTTTTTTTCTATAAGACCCTTAAAGGCAATGTATTCATGGGCTGGCACAGTATGCTTACTGCACATAAGGGAAACCAAGTAAAGGTGCGTGAGTGACCAAATGAATCCATCCATTGCTTAAAATTGGTCATTTGGATTTCACTTGCAGAGTTGGGCAACATTTACTCCTTAGAAAGTTCTTTCTTACTTTGACTTAAATTCTGTCTCCCTATTTCCACCACCCGTTGGTTTTAGCTTTGCCGTCCAAAGAAATATAACAAATCTACTCATTCTTTCATGCCACCATTTTGTTTGTTTGTTTGTTTATTTTTTAATATTTGGAGATATCTGTTGGGTCTTAGCTTTTTCCTTTCCAAATCATATCTCCTCTTTCTTCATAGAGCTCAAAAGAACCAATCTGCTATTATGAATCATGCTGTATTCCCTTGTCTCTCTTTTAATTCACTGAATACGATGCGTTGAACAAGGGGTTGCATTATAGTTGGGAGGGCTGGATAATCCTCCCAGAGGCTAGATCCATGAGTCCCTGAACTTGTGCATATGTGCCATGCTTCCCTGGGGGTGTGTACTGGATCCCTGCTGCAGCTGAGGCACATGGTCACTTTCCAATGAACCTGATCCCCCAAATCCCATGCTGTAGGATTATGGTAACTGCCGTTCCCCCCCTGCATGCATTTCCATCAGATGGCATTTCCCCAGAAAGATGCTCCTGCTGGCAGCCCCTGTCTACTCTAAATCACAGCCATTACCGCTTAAGCCCACTTCCTCCAGCTTGGTCCCCAGCGCCTCAAGGGAGCAAAAGCATCTGGTTCCTCATCCTCCACACCATAATCCTTCAAATCCTTGAAAGCCTTCATTAAATCACAACTCTACCAATGTCACCACACCCCTAAGCTTCAGGGAATGCTCAGCTACAAACCAGTCCTTCACCTTCTAATGCAGAGGGTCATAGCCAGCATTTCTACAAAACAAAACAAAACAGAAAATACCACAGCTCATCACCCTTATAAATGTAAATATTGTTTCTGGAACTTTTGTTTTTTTATATACAGTAACACTTTTTTTAAGCTATATACAGGGATATCCTGTATGCATAAACGTAAATATTCTTCATGCACTAAAATGAAATATTAAGTGTCTACTCTTGTGGATTTCAGTCAAATGAGTTCAATAAACACAGTTTTCCTACAGCCCCAAGCTGTGGCAGTCGCTAGCTGATGTCTGGGTCCACAGGGCTATGTGATGGAAAGAGGATTTCTGATGATAGACACCACATCTGCCTTATTCACCACTGCATCCCCGTGCCTTCTTCAGTATCTGTATGAAGTAGGTGTCCAATAAATATTTGTTACATGAATGAGAGCCACTCACTGGCCGGGTGACCTCTGGGACTCACTCCTCTCATTTATAAAATGAGTCTTCAGCACTTCTGGGTGAACACTGAGTCCCTTCAAAGGCTACCCTAATAACCCATGACTGTCTCTGGGTCCTGGAAAATGTTTTTGCAATGGCAAGGTTTGGTTCTGGTAACTCTTCTCTTCCCCCACATTCAAACTCTACAAATAACCACCTCTGGGTAAAAAGTGTGAGGATAAGCTGGTGCTGAAAATGAGCTACGAAAAAAATCAAGTACACCCTGCCCAGTGGATGTCAGGCTGTGGTTTGTACTAGATTAATGAAAGCCCCACATGGCATAATTGTGTTTACAGTGAGCTTATAGGAGTTTTCCCTCAAGGTAGGAAAGGAGATTTGGGTTAAACAAATTATTTAGCTTTTCCTGTCCTGAACTAGCAACAGTGATGGGGAGCAGTGGCCGAGGAATGGCCTTCCCGATTTTAGCCTAGAGGTTGCTCACCTTGAGTGTCTTTGCAACCGGACACCCGTCTTCTATCAGGGAAGCGAAAGGCAATTCCTATGCTCTGAAAAGGTCTAAAGCCCCAAATTATTTCCTGTGGGTGAATTGCACCTTGTCCAATTGTGTAGAAGTGACTCCTAGCTACAAGGCAACCAACAGCTGGTATTGCAGGAATTAAAGATCCTGTTTTCTGGTTGGAGCAAGTGAAACAAATAAGTAAATTTGCTTGCCCAGAACAAGAACCCTGCTATCTTTTTTGTGGTCACCCACCTCTTTTTCCTGAAAGAGAAATACCACATGGAGCCAACATCTGCAGGAGGGTAGTGTCCTGCAGTTCTGCTAAGAAGAAAACACAAATCCTACCCTCTGAGTCTACACAGCACCAAAAATCTACTTCGAATGAACATTTCATGGAATGGATACAGTACCCAACCTGTTGCACTGGCATATTGGATGTCAGTCGAAAAGCAAATTAATTTTGAGGCACCTGGGTGGCTCAGTTGGTTGGTCGACTGCTTTCGGCTCAGGTCATGATCCTGGAGACCCGGGATGGAGCCCCACATCAGGCTTTCTGCTCGGCGGGAAGCCTGCTTCTCCCTCTCTCACTCCCCCTGCTTGTGTTCCCTCTCTAGCTGTGTTTCTCTCAAATAAATAAATAAAATCTTAAGAAAAAAAAGCAAATTAATTTTAACTACAGCTTGGAGAGAATGGATATAATTTTGCTTAGTTTTTATGATGAATTTCTTTTTTCAGTCAATCCATAGCCATTGCCAATTTCTCTTTAGTCTCTGAAGATATTTTTAGGTATGAGACTGTACTAACAGGATGTATGTAATTTATTGGCAGGACTTTTCTGTCAACCCGTCAGTCATTTTTGATTCTAAATTACATGGGCCCAACCCAGGTCTGGGATGCATTCACATTAAATGATTGTGGATCATTTATTTCAAAAATGATAGGTTGGAGAAAATGTGCTTTGCACATGAGAAATGAAAACCCACAGCATGTCAAGTTTCCTGTTTCCTTGTGATCCTCATTTTTCCATTTAGCCCCTATTTTAACTTTTCCTCCCTCTGACTTAAAGGTCTTGAGAGGATCCAAAAACAGATCAGAAAAGGCCTAGCTGCCTGCTCCCTGACCCCGGGTTGAGTAAGACCACCTCCTGGAGGGCGGAAAGGAAATCACAGTCATCACTGACATTTTGTATCACCCTTGGGTGTTCAGCAAGGTAATAAGAGGAGGAGGATGCCCAGATTTTGTAGGCTCACCTGGGTGAGGTGACTTTGCTAAGGTCACACAGAAAGGAAAAGAAGTACCAGAAGTCAAATACATACACTCACAATCTTTTTTTTTCCTAGAAATGACTCCCACTCTCTGTGAGTCTCCTCAAGGCTCATGGTGACATAAAGAATGGGATAAGTTCTGCAGGTGGGTCTTACAGTCAGAGAGGGGGATTGTGTGGCTTCTATGAGTCTGCCTGCCATCGAGGTGGGCAGCCAGGAGGGGAGGAAGGGAGTGATATGGGAGAGGTCAAAACAAAGAGGAACCTTGTGCAGCTCTCACCAGCTCCAACCTTAATGATGTGGGGCCCCCGGGCACGAAGCTGCACTCACACCTGGCTGAGTAGCTGGAGAAAAGTGAAGAGGTTACCTACGGGTCGGTAGGTTGCCCTGGGCCAGCACAATCAGCAGGCAGATCAGCCTCAAGAGCACCTGCCCACGCTTTTGTAAACAAAAGTTGCACAGAAACAATTATATAGATTTGGTCTTGTGCCAGTTCTCAGGCAATTTTTCTAATTATTTAGATTTTTTATTTATTTGAGCTTTTAATAGAGGTATAATTTACATAATATCAATCTTAGATGTAACTGTGATTGATTTTGATAAATACATATGTTAATATAACACACCTCAGGATATAGCATACTCCCATTACTTCAGAAAGTTCTTTCCCAGTCAATAACCCTCCCCTCCCCGGCCAGAAGTAGCTACTGTTCTGGATTCTTTGGCAACAGATTCAGTTTGCCCATACTAGAACCCCACAGAAATAGAATGCTGTGGTACTTACCCTTCTGTGGTATAGATTCTTTTATTTAATATAATATTTGCAGATTACCCATGTGGCCCATGTTTCAATAGATCATTCCTTTTTATTGCTGAGTGGTACTCTATTATACGAATATAGTGCAATTTACCCATTTACCTGCTAATGAACATTTAGGTTTGAGACTCTTATGAATGCAGCTACTATGAATATTTTTATATAAGGTGTTTAGTGGGTGCAGGCGCCATGTGATTTCACTTGGGCAAATACTTGCATGGAATTACTGAGTCATAGGATAGGGGTATGTTTAACTTTATTCGAAACTGCCAAACTGTTTTTCAAAGTGAGATGTTATGGACTGAACTGGGTCCCTCCAAAATTCATGCACTGAAGTCTCCATCCCCAGTACCTCAGAATGTGACTTTTCTGGGGGATAGCATCTCTAAAGACGTGATTAAGTTAAAATGAGGGCATCAGAATGGGCCCTACACCGGTATGAAAGCTGTCCTTATGAGATCAGGAGACAGATACATGCAGGAGGAAGACCATTTGAAGACATAGGGAGAAGACGGCCATCTATAAGCCAACGAGAAAGGCCTCAGAATAAACCAATGCTGCCCATGCCTTGACCTTAGACTTCTAGCCTACAGAACTATGAGAAAATAAATATCTGTTTTTCAAGCTACCCAGTCTGTGGAATTCTGTTATGGTATCCCTAGCTAATGAAAATCTGTTAACACCATCTTTATACTCCCAATGGCAATGTATGTAGGTTCCGGATTCTCCACATCCTCACCAACACTTGGTATTGACAGCATTTTTATCTTTAGCTATTCTAGTGGGTAAAGAGTGCACACCACTGTGATTTCCATTTGCATTTCTCTGATGATTAACAATGTTGGGCACTCTTCTGTGTGCTTATTGGACATTCATTTATCTTCTTCTGAGAAGTGCCTATTCAAGCTTCATCTTCATCACCTTCAATCATCCTGCTCCAGCCACTCTGGGCATTTTGTCATTTCTTCACCACACCAAACCCACTCCTGACTCAGGGACTCAGCTGAAATTACTTCCCCATGTTGCTGCCCCTCTTCATTAGGCCTCAGCTCAAATGTCACCTCCTCAAAGAAGCCTTCCCTGGCCATCCTAGCTAAAATAGTCCCTCTCCCACCCCCATCCCTTTCCATTATCTGATAACTTATTTTTACTTCAAAGGAAATCTGACTTTCTAACAAATTACACCTGTCTTGTCTTATCTTCCAAGATAGACTGTAAGCTCACAAAGTGGACACAGAATTTTCAACACTGTCCATTTGGAGACCATAAAAATAGTACAAAAAATAGTATCTAATAATTATTTGTTGACTAGATCTTCAAAAATAAAAGAGAGAGAGAGAATGTGTATCTATGCACTGCCTGGTACATAGTAATTATTCAACAAATAACGCTATTATATCTCTAAAGATGTGTAATCGTTGAAACCATAATAACATGATCTTCAGGTGGTTACAATTCTCAAATTAAGGCATACAAAAACAGAGTTGAAAGAATAACTATAAATTATAAGCATGTTAAAAACATCCCTATATTCACATGCCAGATAAGTTTCTCACTTTAAGCTGTAGTTCTCTTTTCCATTCTTTATTAATTTTTTAAACTGATTTTTATTGAAATATACACCTGACACACTGAAACTTTCCTGCAAAACAAAATGAAGTGGTTGAAAATCTTAGAATGAAATCATTTAAAATAACACCCAAGAGTTTGGTATTTCCACTGTCCCCAGGGTCTGATAGCTTCCACATGCCTGTTCCCAGGGTGTCTAGGGAACATCTCTTCCTGGATTTTCATGAGTATTCCTTTGGAGCTAAAATAATTACCTTATTTAATTGAACTAAGATGATCCTTTTATTTAAGAACTCCTTCATAACTTGCAATCATAAAAACCTAAAAGAATAGGCCTTCTATTTTGTAATCTTTTTTTTTCACTTAGCTGCATAATGTGAAAGTCTTTTCATGTCAATAAACAAATATCTGAATAATTTTAAGTGGCTACATACTATCCCATTGAGTGGCTAAAATATGGATTCTATCTAGTCTTCCGTAATTTGAGTTTTAAGTTTCGGGGCCATTGCTATTCGTGCTCCATTATTCATTTGACAGAGAGAAACACAGCTGGAGAGGGAACACAAGCAGGGGGAGTGAGAGAGGGAGAAGCAGGCTTCCTGTTCAGCAGGAAGCCTGATGCCAGGAAGCCTGATGCGGGGCTGGATCCTGGGACTCCAGGATCATGACCTGAGCCAAAGGCAGACGCTTAATGACTGAGCCTCCCAGGCACCCCTCCTTCTCCATTTTAATTGTAGTCTCAGACTGGCTTTTGATTAGGAGACAAAGCTTATAATTTTCTTGTAGAAAACAGAAAACATGAAAAAGTAAAATAATATTAGGGCGTTTTATATGTCTGTGGTAACTATAATATATCTGAACAGGGAATGGTCCTCAGAACTGAATGAAAGAGAGCTGATGTCACATTGTGTCCTACCAGTATAGGAACATAATTGGATGGTTTTCAACCTTTCTGTGGATTTGACAGAAGACTGCGCTTCTAAGAGCCAGATCTTAAAACTTGGATACTAGTTATCCTTAACAAGGATAATTGGATCCCTCTTTTTCACCCATAGGCTTGAGATGTTTTTTACTAAAACATGTTGTTCCCTAAAATTAACTTTATTTTTAACTTTCTTCTATTGCTTATATTCATGAACTTCTGGCTACTGATCTGTGTGTTTAGGGATTGAACTGCTCATGTTTCTCTCTTAGCTTGCTTTTCCCCAGTTGTTACTAAGACTTTGAATGGAATGGATTTTAAAGACTCAGAGCATTTGATTAGTCACATTAATTATCTAAGAGAAATTAAAGTTCCAAGAGCTTAAGTCACCTAGAAGAAAAGATGACAATCAAAGACGTGTGGTCTACCAGAAAGACAGAATGAAGAACCAAGAGGTTTCTGGGGGTGTTAGTTTAGGCCACTGCAACACTCTGAGCCCAATAAAAGGATCGAGCTCGATGTTCTCTTGTATCTTCCTAAATTCTGAGGTTTTCTCACCCAGTTGTCTTTGGGAGAATTCAAACTTCTTTCCCCAAAAAACTCAATCACTTATTAATTTGGAGATTTTTACTTTTGTTGGACATAAGATTTTGAAAAAGTCATTTCCTTATGACTCCTTTTAAACTGCTATACAAGGAGAAGTTAATCCTTCTTATAGGGAAGTTTGGAAGCTCACAAAGGGAACATTCTCAGCAGTCAGGTTTTGTGAATCCATAGCCTCGCTGTCATTTTACATAACTCCATTGAGTTTCATAGCAAATGTTTTAATTTAATATTGACTGATATCTGCCAGTCTATTTACCTCATACATTGAAGACCCTGTGGGAGATAATGAAAATTAATGAGTTTCTGTCTTATTTCATTGAGATGACTCGCTGAGTTTCTCTCCCCTGCCTGAGTAAGAGAACGCTCTAGTGATCATCCCTTCTCATTCCTGGTTGCTTTGGGCACATCTGTGCATTTGTGATGTGTGCACAGGGGCCTGTGGGAAAGCTCAGTGGGTTAAAGATCCCAAGGAACATTACACCAGGAAGTGAAGGTCAGGCTACAGAGAATTAATTATAAAATCTTTTTAAAATGCCGTTCACCATTTCTATAGCAAAAGAGGAGTTTTAATGCAGAAAAAATAAGGTAGAAACTCTGATACAACTCTTGCATCATAGAAATTGGAGAGAGGACTCTTCAAAGATGAGAAAGACCTGTGTGACTAAGCGATCAAGTTTGCATTCTGTGGAAGGGAAGCCTATTGGAAGACAAACACCAGAGCCCAGGGCAAGGTGGATTGCTAGAATCTTCCCTAGATGTCAGTCAAACTTTGGGGCCTGCAGGGACCAGTTGGTTGGGCAAGAAAGGAGACATAATGTGATAAAATGGCACTGAGTTTTCAATTTACCTTGCTTGATTCATTTTAACCTGATTTCATACTTATAATGTTGATTTCATATTTATAATAAAATGTTGACTAGGAACTTGGGAAAGAGGCAGAGAGTTCTAATTTAGGGTTGATGTACCATCACAAGATTGGTTCTAGCCTTTTACTTTTAGAGGACGACCTCAAAGGAGTAGTAATAAATGAATATAGAGGAAAAGAAAAACCCTCAAATCTTGGTCTATGTCTTAAGTATTGTGAAAAAAGATATTGAAGGCAATGGTATCTGCACTCAATCCATGCAACTCAGCGTGGGAAGATGTCATCCTAGGAGAGTCCACTCTGTTTGTTAAACCATGATTTCTCACGTGGCCCTAGAGAACAAGCATCTGTTCCCCCAGTCAAAGTCAAGTACTGCAAGTCTCCTCTTGCAATCCAGTTTTATGAAGAATGGAAGAGTGTAGCTTCTGTGTGGAGCTTAATTGCCTGTGTCAATGTTTTGTGGAAAAAACAAACAGGAGAATATAAACTGGGATTATTACCCGTGAATACCATATAACCTATGTTTTGTTTTACTAGTAGGATTTTTTAGATTTAGTTATATAGTGTTTACTACTTATTATTTATACACATTTCAATAAATTTTCAATATGGATAATACCTTTTATGCTGTTTTTTTCTTAGTGGTTGATATTCTTAAATATATTTACATACATAATTACATACTTTAGAACTTTAGGCACTGAGCTTGCAACTTTATAATGTAATAAAATGACAGAAAATTAAAGAGAGGTTGTAAAAAATGTAATGAGAAAGAATTTTTGATAATGACTATTCTAAAAGGTGTGAGGTGATATCTCATTGTAGTTTTGGGTTGTATTTCCTTAATGATATATACATATGGGTTTATTTCTTGGCTCTCCATTATCTTCCATTGATATATGTATCTATCTTTATGTCAATAGCTTGCTGTTTTGTTTACCATAGCTTTGTAATATAATTTGAATAATGCAGTTGTTTGGCTATTCAGGGTTTTTTGTGGCTCCATGTTACTTAGGTATTGTTTTTCTATTTCTGTAAAAAAGATGTCATTGAACATTTGTATCAAATTCGTTGATGGCTTTAGGTAATAAGGATAATTCTTCTAATCCACAAATATGAGATAGCTTTCCATTTATTTGTGTCTTTTCAATTTCTTTCATCAATGTCTGATAGATTTCATTTTACAGATGTTTCACTTTCTTGGTTATTTTTTCCCCTAAATAGTTATTGTTTTTGATGCTATGGTGAATGGGATCATTTTCTTTCTTTTCCACATATGTCATTTTTAGTAAATAGAAACAATAATTTTTGTGTACTGATCTTGTATCCTTCAATTTTATTGAGTTCATTGATTAGTTCTAATAGTGTCTTGGTGGAGTCTTTAGAGTTTTCTATATAGAATACTATGTCCTCTCAAATAGAGACAGTTTTAATTTTTCCATTCTGATCTGGATGCCTTTTTACTTCTTTCTCTTGTCTACTTGCTCTAGCTAGGACTCCAGTACTATGTTGAATAAACGTGGCTAGAGTAAAGATCCTCGTTTGTTCTTCAACTCAAAAGAAAAGTTTTTCACCATTGAATATGATGTAGCCTGCTTGTTGCCTTTATTATATTGAGGTATATTTTCTTCATTATCACTATGTTGAGAGTTTGTATCAAAAACGGATATTGGGGTTTGTCAAATGCTTTCTCTGCGTCTATTGAGATGACTTATTTTTATCTTTAATCTTGTAATGTGTTGTATCACACTGATTGATTTGTGGACATTGAATCAACCTTGCATCAGAAGTGAATCCTACTTGCTCATGGTATATAATCCCTTTAATACATTCTTGAATTTGGTTTGCTAATTTTATTGAGGATTTTTGTGTCTATATTTATCAGGAATAATGGTCTGTAATTTTCTTTTCTTATAGTGTCCTTATCTGGTTCTGGTATCAGAGTAATGCTGACCTTGTAAAATGAGTTTGGAAGTATTCCCTCTTCTATGTTTTTGGAATAGTTTGAAAAAGATTGGTATTAATTCTTCTCTAATTGTTTGGTAAAATACACCAGTGAAGCCATCTGGTCTGGACTTTTGTTTGTTGGGAGATTTTTGATTCCTGATTCAATCTCTTCCAGTAAATGGTCTGCTCAGATTTTCTGTTTTTTCATGATTCAGTCTTGACAAGTTCTATGTTTCCAGGATTTTATCCATTTATTCTAGGTTTCCAATTTGTTGACATATATATCATAATATTTCATGTATCTACTATAGGTTTTGACTTTGTGGTTATCAATGAGGCTTACATAAAATATTCATTTAAGCTGATAACAATTTAACTTTAAAAGCATATGGATATTTTATATTTTTATTGCTTCTATCTCACATTTTAGGTTTTAATGTTACAATATTGTGCATCTGATAACAAATTACTACAGTTAGTTATTTTAATATATTTGTTCTCTAACTTTTAAACTAGAGCTGTGACTTACATACTACCATTATAATATTAGAGGATCAGACTCTGGCTACATATTTCACTTTGCTGATAAGTTTTACACATGCATATGTTTTTACAGTGGTAAGTGACACTTTCTAATTTCAACTTATAGAACGCTCTTTAGTGTTTCTTATAAGGCAGGTCTAGTGGTGATCGATTCCTCCAGCTTTTTTTATTTTTTGGGAAAGTCTTACTTCTCCTTCATTTCAGAGGACAGCTTTGCTGGGTATAGTAACTTCCTGAGAAGTCTGAAAACAGTAGCAGAATGCTCAAGGTGGCAACATAGGACATTTTGACTTTAGTCCCCTTAACAAAACCAACTAGCAACTCTCCATTCACTGTTATGAAAATTTTACTTTATAAGGAGATCCCTGACCTCATGGATCTCCAAGCCCAACCGACACCATTGTCTGTTCCCCCTCCCTCCACCATGGTTCATGAACTGAGAAGGAATTTGACCAAAGCTTACACAGAGTTGATGGTAAAAACATATCCAATATGGGGACAAAGTTTTCTTCAGAGAGCTAGTTCTTCTTTCCCCCAAGACTGGAAGCTATTTAGCATACAAAAATTAGCAAGTTATCAACTTTTCCTACTGAAGAAAAAGAAAGGTCTCTCTAGTTCAGGAGTGTTGTAAAACACCAGTTTTCAAGGTACAAATCACATTTTTATTTACTTACAGTCTAGGACATCCAAGTGAAAGATAAACATCATAAAATAACTCTAAATGAATGAAAAAATATTTAAACTTACATTCTATCTGCCCGTATCATCACCGCTGCCATTCTTAACAATAATTGTGACTGGTTAGATAGTAAATCTTTTTAAAAATCATATCTCCCTTCCAGGATCTCACAATCTTACTCAAATTAGTATGAACATCCACTAGTAGCCTAATTCTCCTAAGTTATTTTCAGGAGTAAATTTTCTATTTTTAAGCTCTTGCCTTTATGTTTTCACTGCCTAAAAACATTAAAATTTTAATTATCTCAAAATGAATTTAGGACATCTAAGGTTGTGTTTTGTTAAGATGAACACATCATATTATTTTGGTCAATTTCATCTACTAAAATAAAGTAAAGCACTAAATTTTTTTTAAAAGTTCATCTAATAAAAGTCAAACCACTTATTTTAGAGGGGTCTAGATAACTCCAAAGTTATAAAGCAATTCAGGGAATGAGAGGGAGGCCTTCATTTGTATCTCTCTTTTTCATTGTACCAGAGCACCCGTTAGAATCTCAGATGAGTAGAGAAATAACTTTTTAAAAATTGAATTCCTATCCACACAATGCCAAAACATCTAGTAAGTCTGGTTAAAAAAATGTCAACCCAGATGTTTGGCACTGCATAGACAAAACATCCAGATGACAGGCTGAACTTGCAAATAAACTGCTGAAATGGACCAGATGTTCTGGCTTCTTCGGGCTTCAGGGCCTAGGGGTCCCTGGGGACGTCAGGAGAAAGTAAGTGTCCCCACTGGACCTTCCCCACCTGCGTGTCTTCCCTGGAAACTGAAGTGGGCGGGTAACAGTGGGGTTTAAATTAAAAATGTCAACGACTACCTTAGAAAAATCAAGTGAAAAGTACAAGAAGGATGTAACGTGTCATTTATCTGAAATCCATGTTTTGGGAAGTCACTGAGTCACATCTATCTAGAGGCATTGTGGTTGCATTTCTAAATATTCTCCCCACCCCCACCCCCAGGGACTTTCTCTTTCAATCCAAGTTCTGGGCTCCCCTTTCCCAGCGCAGGGTACAGTGGCTTTATTACAGACCGCAGTTATGGGCTGAAATCTAGAACTTTCTCTCTCCCCTTCACTAGGCCCTTCCTTTCTCACTTCTTCATACTTCCTTTTAGATCTTGCCATTCGGAGGGTGTGCAAAGTGGGAAAGGGAGGGGAGGGATCGTGCCAAGGATTTTTCCGGCACAGCCCAGGCCACGGGCAGCCCTGCAGAAATGCGCCAAGTCCAGCAGGGGCCAGGCCAGCGGGAGGGCGCCCAGGGAGGGGCACTTCCCCAGGAGGAGGAGTGTGTGTGTGTGTGTGGGGGGGGGGTGGCTGGGGGCCCGCGGGGGTGCAGAGGGCGCCGGGAGGAGGATATTAACTGGCAGAGGGGGACCCCGCCGCAGAGCCTGAAGTCCCCTCCAGCGAGGTTGTCTAAAAACTGTGCCTCGCAGGAAACTGAGGGCAGCAGGGAAAGGAAGAGGCTCTGAAAACACCATGTGATTTACTAAGCTCCCAACTGTATTTAGAAAACAGCTTTGGCTTCCGTCAGAAAGTTCCGATATGCATTTAATCCGTTATATAATTTCTGTTTTCAGAGAGGTGTTTGTTTTGCTTCTTTTTAAAAACGTCATTAAAAGATTTCCTTCGTGTCCGTATTTTCTGGAGCCTTCCCCGGGACACTGCTGCTCTGTGAAAAGAAAAACTGGGATGACTTTCTTGTCTCCCTCCAGAGACACTTATTAAAACAATCTTCCAACTGCCACTGGAGGAAGAGTTACTGCATCTCTCATCAGGATACAATTAATAGAGCAAGTGAAGTGTGATATGGGAAAGAAATTAAAAAAAAAAAAAAAAGGAATGATTTCCAGTGTGTCTCATGAAGCAGACCCTGTGCTTTGCTGGCCTGAAGGAAATTAGGACAGCAACCTTGAAAGTGGAAAGAACAACCACTATGCTCCCACCCTTAACCCAATAGATGCAGGACACACCCCAATTTCACCAATACCCAGAGATGGCAGACCATTTTTGTACTGAGAGAATTTAAGTACAAAAATAAAGAGTACGGTTTTCCTTGCTTTGAATTTAAAAAAGAAAGAAAGAAGGGGGGGGAAGCAATCTTTTGCCATTCTCCCATTTCTTACCACCCCCACCCCTGCCTTGCTTTCCCCTCCACTCACCCCCTTCTCTCTCAGAGATTGGCTTTATTTAAAAAACTATATTTCTGCCCAGGCATTCAAAAATGCTGAGTGCCTCAAGCAAACTAGTAGAATAAGCATGTTTTCTTACTGCTTCTTGGCAACTATGCGGCCCAAGACCTGCTTCCAATTAGAGATCATGTGGCTTCAGTTTAGTATTATCATGAAAATGAAATTACCACTTTAGAAAAGTCAAGTTATTTTGGAAGTGAAAACTGCAGGTCAGAGCCCACCAAAATTCCAAAAAATTTGCTCAAGAAACATCTTGTTGAAGGGTCAAAATGGCTCGTCCAGTAAACATCCTAGAGTTGCCATATGCACAGCTCACTCCTCCTGCACGGCCTCTCCCGGCCTTGTAGAGAAGGTCAAGCTCACTGTCCTTCAAGAAAAGACATCCCTTTGCTGGCAGATCTGAGCCCGCTCTGCTTGAAGAGAAATAGCGCTGGCCTCTGGGACCCCCAAGGTGCTTGAAGCCTCTGACCTCCACTATTCACCTGGCTGGGACTAACTTCTTAGCTAGCTCTTCCTCCCCTGAAGGTTTATATCTTCCCTCCCAACAAGATTGTAAATTCCTGAGACCAAGGGCCATGTCTTTACTTTTTTGTAGCTTAATAAATTCTTAGAACAGGAAGGGACCTAGTCCAATCGCTTAAAGATAAGGCCTATTAACTAGTTTCTGGCAGACACGCCTTGAGCACTGATGCCTGTGGCCACATGCAGGTCAGTTCTAAGCACGGGGTGCCTTATGACCAGGATGCCCTTCAAGAGTGCAGTAAACCTGACCTGGGAAATCTTGTGTACCGGCCCAGAGGTTAAGACCCTGGAGGTTCAGAAGGACTGGGCTCAAATCCTGGGGCTACTGCTAACTAGCTCTCTGACTCCAGACAAACTGCTTAACCTTTTGGAGCCTTTGTTTATTCATCTATAAAGCTGGGAAAATAGAAGTATCTATCCTTTGGTTTGCTGAGGATTAAATAAGATCATGTATGTAAAGTATTTAGTCCATGTGCATATGGTCGGTAAGCACTAAATAAATGGACATTGTTTCATTATCCTTATTATCTGGCATGTGTTTGGTGGGACCTAAACAGAGGGTTCCTTTTATAGAAAGCTCCGCAGCTTGTCATATGAAAACATGGATTTATTTGGAGGAAATGGTCTGTATCGGCTTTCTGGAACCATCTCTGTGATTATGAAATTCCGGGAACTGGAATAGAATAACAAGGGGGTGAGAGAGAGGGTGCATGGGTTCTTCACAAAGCAACTTGAACCAACCAGCCAGGAGATCAACAATTGATCGAGCACACATATATATGTTGGGCACTGTGTCTGGTCCTGTAGGAAATCCAGGAAATGTTAACATGGGCTCTGTCTTCAAATGCTCATAATCTAGTTGGAGATAAAGAATTCCTGGGAAGAAAACTGAAATTCTAGCTGTGTGCAGTATGTTTCAAGGGGTCTATTGATAACATGTACTCTGGAAGCCCGGAAGCAATGGCGATGGCTTTCAGATGTTTTGGGCAGAGAAGGTGAGACTTAAAGTAGGTTTTAAAGGACTGGGAAGATGCAACAGAGTGGAAATGAGGAAACTGTGCTCCTCATGCTCAGGGAAGAGTGCATAAAGGCCAAGATGTAGGAATTCCTTGGGTCACCTGGGTGGCTCAGTCATTAAGCATCTGCCTTCAGCTCAGGTCATGATTGTGGAGTCCCTGGATGGAGTCCTGCATTGGGCTTCCTCCTCTGCGGGAAGCCTGCTTCTCCCTCTCTTGCTCCCCTTGCTTGTGTTCCCTCTCTAGCTGTGTTTCTCTTTGTCAAATAAATAAATAAAATCTTTAAAAAGAGAGAGAGAGATGTAGGAATTCCAGGGTATGTTTAAAGGCACTGAAACTAGTCTGGCTAAAGTTAAAGGTATAAATGGTAGGCTTAGGGGACATAAAGTTAGATGAGTTGCTTGAAAATGTACTGTGAAGAGCTTTGAACGCTTTGCTTATTGCTGGGCCTTAGTATGATTGAGCAGAATATGGAGCACCTTAGCACTGTGCAGTATACAACCTATGCAACTATACTTAGCAGCTTGGCTAGCTCTTTGGTCTTCATCCTACAGACAGCCATGAGGCCTTGGAGGCTTTTGAGGAAGATATCAGGATCTGGCTTTGTATCTGTTGTTGTTAAAAATGAATGTTATTTTTGTCTATGTTTTTATATGCACCAGACCTGGAAGAGTTTTAGAAATGGGCATAAATTCACTGAAATATCTGACCACCAGTTTGGGTAAGGAAAGGAAAGAAGCTGTGGTGTTCTTTATATTCACAGCCTTAGAGCCTTTGGAGGTTGAGGAGTCCTTATTCAAGTCCTTTTCTAAGGGGGCAAAGATGTCAAGATAAACTCAGCACAGTTGTCCAACCATTATTGTGGGCTATTCTAAGACTCTCCTATCTAATAACACAATGTCTAAAAGTTTAGAAGAGGAGGGGCAAGCTGCAGAGCTGAGGGGAGGGGAGAAAAAGCCATGGGCTAATCTAAAACTTCTCAGAGGGGTAGGAAATGAAAGAGCAGGTAGAAGAGAGGATTTGGTTATGATTACCCCATTTTCCATTCACTGTCTTTGTGAACCATTGTTCTGTGACTTGCATCAAAAATAGAGACAAATCCATGACTGTGCCAAGAAAAACTCCCTCGGATATAGCACAACATTGACTCTAACATGACGTGGGGGGCAAGGAGGGAGTGTATTACAAAAGAAAAGTGGTGTGTGGTCCTTCTCATATACGTTGGCAGTTGGCAGGTTGAGTTTCGATACCATGGGCTACTTCCAATGCCATTCAGCCTTGAGCCTTGAATCTACTGTCCCACGTAGACAATTCCCAGTGCCCTGAGTCTCCTGGGTGCTCCCAGCTCTGGTCTCCACATGTCAGAGCCCCTACTGAATGCCATAGAAGACACCCTCAATGGAGAATAGAAAGTTTCTGCAAGCCCAAAAGGTGTGGAGCAGATGCTGGGGGTGAGGGAACCAAAGGGATGGAAACAGATGCCTGGAAGTTTCTGC
>PITA01012697.1:0-17500 GCA_004023965.1 Spilogale gracilis | reverse complement strand
CTTTCCTTTTAGATCCAAGACCATTTCCCATTCAAGAAGCCACCTTGCACACATTCTCCAGTTTTGTCAATCACATACTAGATGTGAGCACTGGAGATAAAGGAAAACATACTTCCCAGTCTCAAAGAACTGATAATAGACTGATACTGTAGATATTGTATGATATCTATGCTCTGTTCTATAGTCTACTATATTGTGCAGAGATAGACAAGTCATGAGCATGACCATAGATATGAGCCCATAGAACAGAAGTGTTGCAGAGAAGGGTTTGATTAAATATTTCTAGGGTAAAGGAAACTGGGGAAGAATTACTGGAAAGATGAAGTAGGGGAGGACATTTCAGTCAGATACAAATGCATGTGTAAATTCCTAGAGATGTAAAAGGACGTGGTATGTTTACAGAAATAGAAACATCTGGTATTCCTGGAGTTCACCTTCTAGAAGCAATAGAGAGAGATACAGCCTGTGGCTGACAGACCCTAGATCCTCACCACCCTCTGGTCTTCATACCTCATATAATCCTCTCTCTTTGTTAATGGAAATGTCCTATGACTGACTTCTAACTAATAAAACATGGCAAAAGGCATGGTAGTGTTCTATTTCACTATATAAGACTTCTAGAAGACTAGTAGGGAGTCTCTCCTTCCCTTGCTGGCTGTGAGAAAGCAAGTTGCCATGAAGTAAGTGGACAAGAAAGTTGAGGAGGCTTCTAATAGCTAAGGGAGACCTCTGGCCTGTAACCACAAGGAAATAAATTCTTCTAACAATTGGAGTGAACTTAAAAGTGAATTCTTCCTCAGTGGAGCCTCCGATGAGACCCCAGCCATAGCCAATAGCTTGATGGCAGCATGGTTTAGACTCGTACAGAAACAGAACTCCATGCTAAGGCATGCCCACACTCCCAAGACATAGAAACCAAAAGATAATAAATGAGTTGCTTCAAGTTGCTGAGTTCATGGTAATTTTGTTACACAGCAGTAAAAACTAGAATGCACACACACATACACACACAAGCAAAAGACTAAAACACAGCTAGAGATGCAGGAAGGTGTTGTTCTAAGAAGTTCAGATTTTATTATGTGGCCAATGAGGAGTCAGTCTGATGGCTCAAGGAAAGGGAATGAAACAGAAGGAAGTTTTGGGTTGATCACTCCTATCCCAGCGCAGGAGAAAGATTACAAGGGACGATGTTATGAGCCTCTTGTCTCCAATGAAGAGAGGCGCACAAAAGACCTTGTGACCTCAGACTAAGAACTACCTAGAAACACAATTTGTTGTACATCTACAAGAAGTTGTGCCAGTGATGAAGAATATAGGAAGAGTCACAAAGTACGGTGCCCATGCTTAAGACACCTTACGATAGGTTAGGGAACATGATGGCTAGTCAGATGAAAGTCTGTTTTGTTTCATTTTGTCTTCTTAACTAACAATAATCAGTAAGTGGATGGTACTTGAGAGGAGGGCTAGATCAAAGTCTCTTCCCACAGAAGCAGTCAGGGAGGTTTCATGTGAAGAGCCCTTCTGAGGTCCATCTTGAGGGAATGAGCAAGGGTGGTATTTAATGGTCTGTAGATAATTTCTCGGTGAGAGAAAGCCAGAGCTGGGGCTTTTGGAAAGAGCTTTAGGGGAAGAGATTAAAATGAGAGATTGGGAAGACTTTGAACTATCTCCTTCTTGTATGTCTATAGTGCTGACTACGTCTTGGAATGTGATAAAGGGCCACCCAAGAAGGACTCCTGGAGGAGGTGAGACATCAGCTGGTTTTGAAGGAGGGCCGGCCCTACACAAGCACCAAGGAAATGAGGTCACCTTCCTGGGAGAGCAGGGTACTGCTGGAGGTGTGGCCATGGAGTAGGGATGAAGGGACCGAGAGAAGACCTGTCTGTTAGAGAGAAGGGATGAAATACAAATATAATATAAAATAAACACATAGATACCATTATATAAATAAAGTATAAATAATTTCATGTGTATAAGTGAAATATAAGTATAAAGAGATGTGGGGAAGAGAAGGATGAGAAAATTCATTGGGGCCAGATTTTTACCTCAAAAGCTTTAAGCTCTGTCAGTATCTTTTTGAGCCCCTATTTTCTTAACCCATCCATGTTCGTGTTATCCCCAATTAATTACCTCTTGATAATTTCCTTTTATCTTTGAGATAAAGTCAATACTCCTACCACCTATAAGGAACCCCTTGATCTGGCCTCTACCTCATCTGTCTGACCTCAATTCCTATCCCAAGACCCCAGCACACTGGTCTCACTTTTTCAAAGCATGTAGCTCTTTCTACCCACAGGTCCTTTGCACAGCCAGTGTTGGTGGACACAGGGAAGTGAAGGCATATTCAAAGCAGGATCTCCCTGGACCCTCTTCATCCAGGTCTGGGGTCCTTCTTTGTCAAAATTCTCATGGCCCTTGCTTACTTCACAGCACTTACCACGGTGTCATTACCACCCTAGGTGAGGAGCTGTGAAGTGTCTGTGGGTCTAGCTGGAATATAGGAGAGCTAGTTTGTGTTGTTCACCACCACACTTCCTGGGCCCAGAATTGTGCCTGGCCCAGAACTCGCACACAATAAATACCAGCCCCTATGAGTGGGAGGATCCTTAGGTCCACCTTCTCCTGGAGTTTTACCCAGCACAGATGACAAGGGCTGGAACTTGGAAGTGGTAAGTTTTACCCCTCATGCCAATCTCTGAATCCAGAGCATGAGATGAAGCCTCCCTGTGGCTTTCCACTCTGACCCAACAGAGACAGAGGACCACCAGACCCAAGCACACACCACTAACTGACAATGAGTAAAATACTTTTACAGCCGTTCCTCAAAACAAGGAAATGGAAAAGGATAGCTTGGCACCCCTATGCATGCTATCTCTATGGTTGCATGAAGCTTTTATTGGCAAGTCCTCACAATAAATTTATGGGTTGTTTTTTTTATCATCATTTATAGATAAGGAATCAAGAGATTTTGATATGCCCAGGGTCACATGGCAAGTTAAGAGTGGAAATAAAGGTTCAAACTCAAAACCACAAGATCTTCAACATAGTTTTTGAACAGGCATCGTTTAAATGTGAGTTCTTTGGTTTCATCTGGTGATTACATGTTAGTTGTATGTAGTCTGGTAGAGGACTTAATACTCAGAATATCAGAGAATTTAGGACTTGCTGAGGTTGATGCCAAACTCAGTGCTGAGGACAGATGGTACATTGAGAGGAAATGGGTGCCTGGGAACAGTGGCCTTTTTTGAGAGAGGAAAAAAGGGACAGGAGAGAATTGGTAGGACCCAGGTGAGGACATTGTGCAGGGATAAGTACAGGGAGAAGTGGGTCAATATTTGGGACTTTTAGAAACTCAGATGGGTGATTTAAAAATAGGGCCACTAGACTAAGTTTGAATCCTGATTCTTCCTATCTTGACACCCTCAGAAAAGTGACTTCTTCTAGTTAATTATTACCTACCTTGTATAATTATTACACAAATTAAGTGAGAAATTTATTCATGTAAAGTAAAAGTGGCAAGCTATAGTCTGTGGGCCAAATCTGGCCCTCTGCCTGCTTTCGTATTTAAAGTTTTATTGGAACACTTGTGTGTAAACATTTGTTTACATACCGTCTGTGGCTGTTTTCACAACTACAATGGTACAATTAAGTAACTGCAACAGAGGGTATATGACCTCTGAAGCTGGAAACATTTGCTTTATGGAAGTGTTCACAGATCCCTAATATGAATCATTTATTACATATCCAGGGTACTAATTTAGTACTAAATGTATACACATGTAGTAGTAAAATGCATTTAGTGTAAAGACTGGCACAAATGATGTGCTCAGTAAATATCAGCTTTTGTTAGGTAATCCCCTCCTGTCAGAGGAAAGCCCAGAGAAGGTAAGTGATTTTCCCAGGACTACTGAGTAAGGTAATAGCAAAGGGACAGTGTTTGGGAAGAAGGATTAGGTGCCAAACAGGGCTGTCAGAAAATATGACCCCAAAGGGATGCATATCCAAGACATGGGAAGTTTCATTCAGGGACATCTGCATGTCAAATTCATTGTCTTACTGGTTGAACTGGATATAGAACCAAAAGTCACTGTAATCAAGAATGAAAGCCTGAGGACAGTAAGTTCCTCATGTGCCTTCTCTTATTAAGGAAATCCAGGAAGAGAGGTCTAGAGACAAGAGTTTTCCAGAAGGATGCTGTTGACTCCTGGGTAATGGTGGTGACCAATTACCCAAAGATGATTAAGAGCCAGTTAGCAAATCTTTAGGGGGGACTGTCTTATCATTGCAGCCCATCATTTACATCTCAGGAAAGTAGATTGTAAAACTTTGCATTTAATTTGTGTTTTGTCTGGAATGTCAATTAGGAAAATAGCACTGGCAAGTCAATGATTCCTTTGTAAAATAAAAAAGCCATTTGGGTGTGTCTGAGGGGTGGTAGTAATTGTGTATCAGAAGCTTTTAACATGAAGGAGTAAAGCTGAAGGCAAAAATCATCTTGTTACTAGGATTTATTTGTTTTGTGTGTGTGTGTGTGTGTGTGTGTGTATTGCAGTTGGGTTTTTTTTGTTTGTTTTTTTGTTTGTGTGTGTGTGTGTGTGTGTGTGTGTCTTTGTTTGTTTGTTTGTTTATTTGTTTGTTTTTTTGCTTATTCAGTGGCATCTAACACAGGGATGGTAAATACTAATCATATGAATACTGATCATATGTGCTTCCACTCCTTGATCTTGACACAGTTTCCCATTGAGCCCAGAATTCTGAATTCTCTGTAATGCCATGCTTTACAAAATCTCCTATTGGCATGCAAGAGGAAATTAAAAATGCCATCTCTGACTGCATAAGGATGCTTATTAAATTTCTACTGAATGATGGATAAATAAATGAATTAATGGATGGATGAACAAAAGGTGATTCAATAATGGAGTTTTCTAAATGCAACAAACTACTTTGCTCATGTCACTGATCGCATAAGAAACCAAGTAAGGATAGTGTGATAGCAGATTGTGGATTTTTTACTGGAGAAAAACAACTCCAGCACATCCTTGGAGCCTTGGACTCATGATGTCCTCTCTATCTCCAAGGAATGGAGTACGGGATGAGATGGTTCTAGAACTGACTTGTTATAACGATCCAGATCCAGTGAACATGGCTCACTGTGGTGAAACCTCATTGCCTTTGTTCATTCACTAAATCTCCATTCTATCAGTCAGGACCCCAGAAAGAGCTAGATAATGGTGCAAATAGCCTGTGTGTGTCAGGGTTCACCAAAGGAATACAGCTATGAGGAGAATTATGATAGGAATTGACTCATGTGCTTATGGAGTCAAGTCCCACAACCTGTCATCTGCAAGCTGGAAAATGAGGCAGCCACTGGGGTAAGACCAATGAACTGAGGGCTGCTGGTGCTGCTCGGAGTCCAAAGACCTGAGAACCAGAGGCTCTGATGTCTGCGGGCAGAAGGAGATGGCCAACCCAGCTCGAGTAGAGAGAATTCACTGCTCCTTGACCTTTTTGTTCCATGTGGGCCCCCAACACATAGGACGATGCCTGCCCACATTATTTAGTCTACCAAATTGAACGTTAACCACTTCTAGAAACACTTTAAGAGACACTTCCAGAATTAATGTTTTACCAGCTATCTGGGCATCTCTTGGACCAGTCAAGTTGGCACATAAACGTAACCATTAGAGAGCCTGTTGACAAAGTTCATGCAAGTCAGCTCCAGGCTGGGATAGGGAAGGGTCTGGAGCGCATCTGGAGGGGTCAACAGAGATACGCAACTCATGCCGAATTTTTCCTCAGCGTTGGTGAGACCTCGTTCCAGATCCTGAGGACTGAGCAGTGAGCAAGACAGGCAAAGCCCTTGCTCCTACGAACATGTTCAAATAAAATGTTTTCACATGCTTTAGAAAACCCAAAGCTGGTGATATTTTACCAATACTGTTTCTGCTCATTATTTTTTTTTCCAAATGAAAAGACAAATCATCATCAGCAGATAGTAGTAGAGATGCCAAGAGAGAGCACTCTGCTTAATTGGCTGTTTATTCTTTAAAGAGAAACAAGGCACAGTTTTTTTTTTTTTTTTTTCCTATCTTGTCTTTTTTATCACATGCTCACTTCCAAAGTCATTCTGTCTTGGATACTTTGAGAAAACAGATTTTTGGTTTTGGAATGGGTGCCTTGTTTAATCCTGGTTTCTGCAATCTTGGTAAATCAGGGAGAAAGATATGTCCAGCGGGCAACACAAGAATGTCTTATTTGCGTAAGAAAAAGAAAAAAGATATTTTTTTTCTGAGTTACAGGGATAGAGTCTTAACCATATACTTTGGTATTTAGCATCCGTTTATCTCAAGAAACGTTTTATTTCCAATCTGTTCTGGATTCTCTCCAGAGAGGACAATGGCATTTCTCTTTACCAATAATATTTTAAAGATTACTACCCTAGAAGATCTTTCTTAAAGAATATAAAAGGAGACAGGCTTTGGCCAGAGAGGGAGTTGAAGGATTTCTTGGGGTGGGGGGGAATCTGGGGGAGAAGTTGGCAAGTGGAAAAGGGGAGAGTTTTTCTTTTTATTCTAGAGTGGGTTTTTTTTTTGTTTTTTTTTTTACTGAATATGAAGCCCTGATCCCCAAAATTAACAAGACCTGCCCAAAGTTAGGAAAGTGGAGAAGGTCTGGCTGAACCTCAGAAACACTTGCAAACAAATTCATGATACAGTGGGTTCACCATATTAAATTAAAGCTTCAGCAATCACAAATCTTACAACACATTCCAGAAAAATGAAAAAATAAGAGAGAAATAAAGACCCCCCCAAACCAGCTGAGCCAGTATTTAAAGCCTTTTTAATTTAACAGAACCCATTTTTTATGGTATCCAGGATATGTTTCTGGCTTTTCAGGCTGTCACATGATCTCTTGTCCAGATGTGTGGGTGTGTATGTGGGGCTGGACCAGCCAAAAGCTGCAGCACTTTCCTCCGGCTCGTAGCTTGTTACTGTAACTCAGCCATGCGCCTCTGGACTACAGAAGCACCACATTAATATGTGGTACAACAACAATAACACAGGAGGGGATAAAGTTAACCAAAACATTCACATGGATCTGGAAGAGAGGAGAGGCAGGAGATGGGGCGGGAGAGGAAGGAGAGCCAACTCAGATAGGTTTATTTGTCAGCTCCACACAACACTGAAAATGAAACCTCCAAGTGTGTGGTGGTCTGAAAACTTCCCTTTTTCTCACCTACTGTGAACAGCTTTCACCGGAGGACAAGACTTCCTGGAGCTTTCTTCAGGAAATTAGCAAATGCCTCTGTTTGGAAGGTCAGGTCGCAGGAACCCACAGCAAGGCCAGAAAGTGCCTCAAGAACCGCAAAAGGAAGGGGCTTCTCCTTCAAAGAAATTTCTGGAAGCCCAGGCCTTCACCACAGAAGGGGCAGGAACAGGGAGCAAGGAGGCAGCCGCCTGCCTTGCGCGTCTTTGCCAGAAACCTTTGGGGGACTCACCCATCAAGCCACTCAGACAGCTTCTGGCAGTCAGTTAACTTCATTAAGCCTTGGTTTCCTCATGTGTGAAGTGGGGATACTACTAGAACGTGCCTTGAGGGGGTGTTTTTCAGGATGGATTCAGTGGACTCACCATGATAGTGCTTATCACAGTGTCTGTCGCACAGTGAGGGTTTCAAATCAGTCTTCCATCCACAAGCACTGTGTGGAGGTGGGGAGTGGGGGAATCCGGTGAAATTTAGTAAGGTGATAAGGGCAAGTTCCATGGGGAAGGCAACTTTTAAATTAATTAAATAAAATAAATGTCATTTACAGTCACGTCTTAATTCACAAAACACATCCTTCAACCCAGCTGGCTCTTTGTCTGGATTTCTGGCCCTCAGAGTTTAGAATGAGGGGCCTCATCAGAATGAACGTAAGCAGCCGGATAGTGAAGAGGTGTCTCCAAGAACACCCCCTTATTTGAAATCCTGCTTCCCCATCCCCTGGGCCCACCATGGCGGCTCAACCTGGCCTCAAGCTCGCCTGTGACCATTCAAGGAGCTGGCTCTAGTTCGCCGGGGGTTTTCTCTCACCCGTGAAGCCAAGTGTTAAGACAAGTAGAATCCCACATCCCCTTCCAAACTATTATGATTCTCCACTAAAGGATCCTGAAAGGTAAGACCTGAAGATTTATTAAGGGAAGGCTTTATATTCTTTTTAGCCTAATTCACACCCTCCCAGTGCCACAGAACAGTCTCCAGAAGGGAATTCTATGCCGGGCTCTCCCCCAAACTCTACCATTTTCAGGACACTTTCCCCTCTTCCTTTGAGTGTCAATCCTTCCAAAGCCTCTGTGCTCTATTCGGTTTGACTTCAGCATGAGTGGTGAGAGGGAAGATTTATTTCCACAACTTTCTGTGGAGACTGTTTCACAGAAGATGTATTGTTCCAAGCAAGATTTTCACCAGGGCCGTGGGGGAGGCAAGAAATCTCTTCCCAGAAATAATGTCAGAGCTCCTCAAAATCATTGACTCCGAAAAAGAAATGAAGAAGAAGGAAAAAAAAAAAAAGCCTCTAACCGTTTCAGTTAGGTAGTATGCGGATATCTATATTTTATGTATAAATATATGTGAGTGTATGACATGATACACATACACACATGCTAAATCTTATAATCTTGAGGTCAGAAGGGCGCGTAGGGTCGAATTCCTTCTCTCACTGTAATGCACTCTGAATTATATCTGCATTAAGTGTAATGTGGGTTAGAGCCAAGGAGAAATATCGCCCATCTGCAGTCTGGCCTGTCTCGGAAATTCTGCAGATGACACCTGCCAAAACCAGAATCTCAACTCACAGCCTAAATGATGATAATTAAATTAATTGCAAAAAACTTTTATTCAGCTTAAGGGGAGTTTAGAGGCCAAGGCGTTAATGGAAGGATGTTTATTGAGTTTTACAGTGGTTCTCATCTCTGGCTACATATTCGAATCACCTGGGCTGTGGTATTTTAAACCCATCCCTGTAGAGAAGTTATTCACGAAGAGTCCAGCATTCACGATGCTGGGTTTGTGTTTGCAACAGAAAGCAATAATCTGCTTATAATGAAAACTTGTGGCTAAAAGGCTCCCATATGTAATTTTCTCCACATCATGGCTAAAATAGAAATGGCTCTCCCTTCCACCCCACTGTCATACTCTGATATGTCTTTGCAAAGGGCCTTTTGATTCTCCTTGTTACAATTGTGTGGTGTAGTTGAAAGAATCATGGTCTAGGAACCAAAAAACATGTTCTTCCCCTTCTCTGACCCAAATTAGCTATATGATTTTAAGTGAGGTTTTTTTCTGTTTGTTTGTTTTTTTAACTTTTCTGGCCTCAGCTTATCCTAGGTGATCCTGAAAAATCCCTTCCGTAAGAGAAAAAGTGTTGAAAACATGAAGAAGTCAGAGAATCCCAACTCAACCACTTCCTAAATAGTTGACCTTGGGTTTGTCTCTGAGTTTTAGATAGCCATTGATAAACATCTATCAAGAAAATGAATTGAGATGATACACACAGAAGCATGTTTACAAAACGTTAAATATTAATTTGCACTCCCTTTGGCTCCCTTCCTCACCTTAAGCCCCCTTCCTAAGTTATAGTAAAGTATAAAGTGGTTAAGAAACCCACCCCAATAACAAAGGAATTTCTACCTGGTCCATTCTTCCTGTCCAGTAAATCTATTCTTTTATATTTCTATAATCTATTCTAAAATCTATTCAGGTAGCCCAAAGGGGGCCAAGTTGCTCATGCTGTTGGCAGAGTCTTTACTTCCTGGACTTGATGATCCCTTTGGGACACTGATGGTGGGCATTTGGGGCTATGGGAGATACATACTGGAGCCAACCCCTCATGGAAACCTCCACATCAGCCCATAGTCTCCGTTAGTTTCCAGTGTTAGACAAGCCCTACTTGTCTCAACCATTTCTCTTGTCCTTCAGTTGCATCAGTGGAAAGCCTGTGAGTGACCATCTTCAGGTAAATCTAATGTTTGGGTCTTTTCATAGGAGAGAAGAGACTACTGAGAGAGGACAGGAGGCAAGCAGACATTTTCTTGCCATCTCTTCCAGTAGCCCAGGTAACCTAGGAAATTGCCCAGCCCTCCAGGAGATGGGCTTTCTATAATGAATGGAATGATCTTTTTAATTAACCCAACATGTCAAACCCAGTGATGGATACACCACACATAATTCCTTTCTGCTTTTAGCCATTATAACTCTAGAGTATAAGTTTTGTGTGTGGATGATTCTATGAGCCTGGCAATTGGAAAACATCTAAATCGGACTTGTTTCCCGAATGAATGTGTGGGGGTGTGGGGGTGGCGGGAAAAAGAGAAAGATAAGCCAGAGCTGTGTGAAATTTGACAGTTTCAGTTCACAGGGCTTCACATAAACTAATTTCAGTTTCAGTTAATGCAGGTTCCCCTCCTTTAGAGAGAAACTTTGACTTTTAGGTTGAAAGAAGCTAAATGGAGCTGAAACCACATTATTTGACGTACTTTCAGATTGAGTTGTGGAGAAGACAGAGGTGGGAAGGTTGCCCCAGCCTCATTCCAATTTCTCCCACAAAAAACTTGCCCCAGGCTCACCTCCAGAGTTCTATGATTCCCGTTCATCTTTCCTCCCAGCCAGACTCACACTGAATTGTGAACCCGAAGTCTCATACATTTATCTGACCTTGGAGGACCATTCCCTAAGCCTGGGCCCAAACTGGGAGAGCAGAGATAGTCAGTGAGGGAGGGCCTACCCTGAGAGACCCATCCACCCCAAAGTGTCATCTTTTTGACCTTTCTGGAATCCCCCCTTGAGGCTGGAAAGAGTGGTCAGTAGAGAATCTGGGTCAGAACTCCACCTCCACAATTTACTCTCTGTATGAATTTGGGTGGGTTAATCACCAAACTCTTGACACAAATATTAATAATTTCAAAACAAATCCCAACATTTGCCTTACTACCTCAAAATTGCATTGTTACTCCAAGTTTGGTTAGTCAGCCAACATGTCTAATAGGGACACATTCATCTATCTCTAGCCCAGTCCCCTAAAATTGTTAAGCACTTTTTAGAGAAATTAGTAATGACATACTTAAGAATTGTTTGGCAGAATGGGAAACTTAACCAGGACAAAGATGGGTAAAGTATGAAGTATGCCTAGCCCTGAATTTGGAGAGCTCAGGAGGGAGCAGGTAGGTTTGGGGAGTGGAGCCCAAGGGCGCTGAAGCCAACCCTATGTATTCTACAATTTGGCCTCAGTCAGAAGACACCATCCTTGTACAAATGTGCTCAGCTTTTCCAGAAAGCAGAAGGCATCTCTCTGGTTACCTTTAGTTTGTCAATGTGGTATATTCCATTGATTGATCTGGAGATGTTGAACAATCCTTACATCCCTGGAATAAAATTCACTTCATTGTGATATAAGGTGCTTTTGATATCCTGTGGAATTCAGTTTGCTAATATTTTGTTGAGGATTTTTACATCTATGTTCATCAAAGAGACTGGCCTGAAATTTTATTTTTGTGCGTGTGGAATCCAGGTGGAACTACTTTAGATTATAATCACATTGGAACAAGAAGGAGAGATGAGATCCAGAATAAGAGGAAGAACTCTAATGAATATAGATAGGTCCCAATCAGTTAGAATGTGATTTACCAGATATTTCAAGTAACCAGAAGGTCTACATTACACGGTTAGAAGAAGAGCCTTAGAGAGATCCTATCAAGGATCGTTTTCTCTCTAGGAGAAAAGCAGTTATAATTTTTCAAGGTCTGACCTGGGCTCCATATTGAGTCAAGCTGATCTTGCTCAATGTAAGTCACGTGAGCTGATTCCACAAGCCACATGTAATCCACAACTCTTCCTAGGCATGTCTCAAAGTCAACCCAAGGGCTAAACAACCAAAACTTATAACACCCTCCCCCCCATTATGGGGATGGGAGAGTTTCTACCCTGATACAGTGGCCTGCTAGACCATGATTTGGAGAGCCCATGGTTTGGGGAGAAGAAGGTCATTTTAATGAAAATCCTTGGGGCACAAATCCAAAACTCTTAGCTCAGCCAAGGCTCTCTCTTACCAAGCCCAAGTCTATAGGACTGTCTTTCCCCAGATTCCACAAACTCCCTGTAGCAATGATTACTGATATCCCCCAATACCTATTCTCTTCATCTTCCATGGTACTTAGATTCGAAATGTTTTGTGAAACCCCTGGCTGCCAGATTAAAAACTACATTTCCCAGCCTTCCTTCCATGTAACCTGGTCCTGGCCAATGGGGTGAAAGTGGTGGGTATAATTTGCTGGAGGTGGTTTTAAAAGCAAAGCTGTGCCCTTTGTCCCTGCTCTTCTCCTCAGCTTTTTCCCCTTCCCACTGGCTAGAATGTGGCTATAATGGCTAGAGCTGCATCAGTAAACAGGGACCGTGGTTTAACCTGCAGAGGTCACCTACAGTGGAGAATGTATTAAAGAGGCTGAATCCTTGATGCCAAGGAGGGCCATTTAGCCCCAAACTGAGTGCTTCTGAACTTCCTGAAAGTGACTTGTAATTCACCTTCTACCTTGTGTATGCTGGTGTTCATGGCTGAGCTCAATCATAACTAACACATTCTTCTAATAGGCTGTATGTTTTCTCACTTTGTTTCCTCTTCCCATTATTCTAATAGTCCCTCTACCCCTACCAGGAATTCCAATTATTCAAGAAATAGAAATTGAAATAATAATAGTTAATCTTTATGGAGTTCTTCTTATGTGACGGGAACTGTTCTAAGTGACTTATATGAATTTATTTGCCACAACAACCAATGAAGTTGGTATTACTTTTTTTTCTGATCAAGAGTACTTATTGTAAGAATATTTACAATTTCAAAAAACAGGAAATAAACTATGTAGAGAGTGGGCTGATTAAATAATTTAGTGCATATGCACGTGTGTGTCTGTGTGCACTAAAGAATTAGATAGCTTTGTATGGATGGATATGAAACAATCTCCCAGGTGTGTAGTTAAGTGAAAAAGGCAGAGTGTCAAAGTGGGCTTTTACAAATCAGTATGCTGAAGTATAAGGTACTTAAAGAATTTGCACAATGTTATATTTCTTATAAATGGTTTGATTCTTGAATCCAAACCTGATTTCAACTCTGAAAAGTGATAGGGAGAGGTTGGTTTGGCTCTTTACCCACCAGTTGAGGTTCCCAGTGACGGAGGAATCCTCCTACAGAGCAGGAGGTCTGATCAGATGCTTTCCGAGACACGTTCTAGTTCAAAAAGTTCCATAATCGCATGACTAGGAGATGTTGCCAGATCCTTGGGCAACCAGTGAGGTTTCACTTACGTATTACACTTCTCTTCCTGAAAGGTTGTGAACTGGAATGTTTCAGATATATTTTCAGTGCTCTTGTTCCAGGATGATTCTAGATTCAGCAAAAACTCAATCATAAATACAGGAGCTCACATTTCCTCAAGTCTCTGGTTATCAAGCCTCTTTTCCATCCAGTCATGATTCATTCAGTGATGAGCAAGCTAACTTAATCCTTTCTGTGTGCAAGTCACTACGCTATCTGCTCAGGAAGACTAAAATAAAGTAAGATCAAATCAAATAAAATAAAGCAAACAAAGAACATGACATCTTCTATGCCCCCCACCCCACAAATCTGGGAACTCTTAGCATAAAAGTCACATAGAAGATCCTTAGGCTTGAATTCAGAAGACCTTGGCTTATGTCATGGACCATACCAAAGTCACTTTCTCACTTTTAGTATCCATTTCCTTATATTTGGGTTGGGATGGATACGACTCGGATCAAAGTGTTGGTCTGAAGATTAAGTAGCATGAGTTTACCTCCTAACTGCCCCTCGGAGCCACATGTCTGTCACATGCATTTTCTACATCATTTTTTCCTCATTACAATCCAACAGGGTCTGTCACGTGGATCACAGCACCCATTTCACCGAGGAGCAAACTGAGACCAGGAACATGAAGTAACTTGTCTTATGACAGAAGAGTCCATTCTTAGAGCAGACAGCTCCAAGCTGAAATACTGACTGTGCCATATCCAGACAATGAAACCCCAGAGAGGAAATCGAGGAACATGGACTGTGGATCCAGGCTCCCTCAAGGTGAATCCCGGATCCACCTTGGCAACCCATGCCAATCTAAGAAATGCTCTAACTTCTCTGGGCCTGGGGTTCCTTAGCTGTAAAATGAAGACGTAATAAGGTAAGGAAGGTAAAAGAAAAGAAAAGAAAAGAAAAGAAAAGAAAAGAAAAGAAAAGAAAAGAAAAGAAAAGAAAAGAAAAGAAAAGGTTTAGCGGTTCTCTACAACATTTTACTCATGTCCTAGAAGTTTCACTTTTAAATCTCTCCACTTAATAGATGGCATCTTTCTAAAGGACAGCCAGACAGCCGGGTGCTTGGTTTGAAGAGCTTTGCAAGCCCATTCTTCCTTCCTTCCTTCCTGCTGTGATGGCCTGAAACCTCAAAGGAAGAGGACATCACAAGAGGGGCATTGTTTCCTCAGCTGGGGACCAGAACCCTGGGCTGTGAGCTCACCCATACAGAGAATTTCCACCTCAAAACAAGGAAAGCTAGGATCTGCTGCACACTAGAGGCGAAGTGGGAAGAAGGGATCAAATCCTGAGTGTCCAGGCTCGCCTCTCACCATGGAAACATTCCCTGGCTGCAAGAGGCACCTAGGGCCACACTGGTGTCTGCATTTGTCCTGGGAGAAGCAGATGAATTCACTCAATTCACCAACACTCTTGTTTAATTTGGAGCTTTGAGCGCCCAACTGCCAAGCAAAATGGCTGTCTTAGAAAGTGCCTGTGTATTTTAAAGGAACGTTGCATGCATTTTAACCAGGATTTCCTCTGTGTGTTTATTTCCAATGGTGCCAGTGCCAAAGGGTGGTAAGTTTACTCCATCTCATCTGTGGTTGTTGGGACAAGATGACTGGGCCCACCTGAGGACATTGAATGATGGGCTACAAGGAGTGAATTAGAAATCAGTGGGGTTCCTCTGTTCCCCGTTGTTCAGCAAGCGGGGAAAGGAAGGGCTAGTTTTATGCGGGGCGGGGGGGGGGAGTGTTAGAAAAATCTTCTGAAGTCCAGGGTACTTGGCTCATGGTATTTTTTCCCAAGCCATCCTCTTAATGCCTCCTGCTCGAATATTGTTTTGCAGGTCAGAATTCTCTCCCACATATTCTGTCAGTCACTTGGCAGCTGGAAAGTTCCTGGTCTTGTCATCGGGTTACGTCCTTGGGCATGTGCAGGGTAAGTCTATGCTTGGGTTGCCTTGGCATGGGTCACCACCATCTTCGATGGATGGCATGTCCCAGGTTGGTTGTGATCTTGGACAGATCACCTAACCTCTCAACACGTCTCCTTTTTCATGTTTCTACTTTTAGGGGGTTGTGGGGATTAAATAAGATTAATAAAATCATGCATGCACAGAACTTAGGACGGCGCCTAAGCCCTAGTGAGCACAAAGTAAATATTAGTGATGCTGGTAAGGTGTGAGGAGGGGGGCTGGTGGGGAGTTGATGGTGAGGAAGGCGAGGATGCTTCTCTCTCCTCCTTTTGGGCAAAATAATAATAATAGATTTCAGTCCCTTCAGGTCTACTATACGCCAGGAAACTGCCCTGATGGGCACAGTTATGAACCTGACCTCTAATCTTTGATAAGCCCCATGTGATAAACAGGGGCTCAGGCTGGTTGCATAACTCGCCTCAGGTCACAGTCCTCATCAGAGGTAGAGGATTAGGACCTATGGCTCTTCAACCTAGGCCTTTCTCTCCATCCACATCTGTGCTTTGTCTCTTGGGCGTTTTTAGTTCTCTTAAATACTTTCTGGAAAGGATGGTGTATAGTATCAATAAATAAATTTACACCAAAATTTTACCAGTTTAGTTTTCAATTGTTTTTCCTCTCCCTCCACATTTTGTTCTTTTATCTGCACTTTGAAACCGCCTCCAGCCAGCTTCTGTTCCCAAGGTTTCAGTTCACACCAACCGCCCTTCATTAAAAAAGTGTTTTGTGAAACTTCTGAGGCCCCCCCAGGCCATTTCAACGCCTCTTTGGAATCCCTGGGTGAAGTGGACAATGCCTGGATTGAAAGTGACAAAGTTAAAGGACTCCTTTCAATACAGGTGCAGGGACTGAGCACCTGGTGTATGCCAGGAGCAGTTCCATGAGTAGGAATGAAACCTGCCCCACACCATCCTGCACCCCCACAAAAGCTATGCGCATAGCTTCCATATACAAAAGAGAAATGATTATATCTTCCCAATTTCACTAAAACTGATTCTTTATAGGGAAATCCATACATTTCAAAACATTCATGTTTTTAACCCAGTCTGGAGCCAGAATTTCAGCATCCAGCCCCAGTTGGAAGAGACAAAAAGTTGGGAGACCCAGGGTCCAGTCTTGGTTCTACCCTCCCCATCTGTGACCTTGAGCAAAGGTTAGCCCCTCGGATCTTTGGGTTATTCCTTTTGGAGAAAGATGATGCCTAATCCCTCCAGAGCAATGCCTTGAGTTTGCCTGAAATAGTCAACCATCCAAGAAGTTACCCATTAGCATTTCATTTCATTGTGCCAAGCCTGGCCATCCAGGTCATGTGGCGTGTTGGTCCCCTGGATCTCTCTGAAGCCCAGTGAACTAATGGCCAACCACCACACAAGGACCATTCAGTCCCTTGTGCAGATCAGGATGGAGAATTCTGAGAGGAACACCACCAGCAGCAGACACACTGGCTGAGAATGAGTGGTGGCCAAGGCCAGGAGGGGAGATCGGCCGGTCTCAGACAACTTACCCTATGCCTCCCAGTGCCCCCTGGTCGTCCATAGATGCTGTTCATTTTGCTGATGGAACTATTTAAGTGAAGACTATTTCAGCTAGATGGTGTTTATGAGCATTTTCTCTATGTTTCTGTTTATGTGCATATATATCTACATATCCTGAACCTAGTTCCTAGTTTTGACCTTTTGGTGTGGTTCTTCAACGTAAAACACTGGCCCTCCAAATAAGGTCTGTGTGTGGGTCAGACTACTTCCTTACTCAGTCCTGTTCCTAGGTAGAGTAGTTTAATGTAGCCTTTGAGTATAACAGCTTAGAGTCCTGAATTCAGATTCTACCTCTGTACTTACTTGGGAAAGTTACTTGACTTGCCTGTGCCTTGGTTTCCTCATCTCTAAAATGGGGATAATAATATTTGGGGTTATTTTAAAGATCCAGTCAAATAATGTGTGTAAAGAACTTAAGACATCAAGCACTTATGGGGTACCTGAGTGGCTCAGTGGTTGGGCCTCTTCCTTTGGCTCAGGTCATGATCCCAGAGTCCCAGGATCGAGCCCCGCATCAGACTGCCTGCTTGACGGGAAGCCTGCTTCTCCCTCTCTCACTCCCCCTGCTTGTGTTCCCTCTCTGGCTGTGTTTCTCCATGAATAAATAAATAAATAAAATCTAATAAATAAATCAAATAAATAAAATCTTAAAAAAAAAAA
>PITA01012696.1:0-60752 GCA_004023965.1 Spilogale gracilis | reverse complement strand
TGGCAAGCCAGAAAGGGCTGGCAAGACATATTCAGGAAGTTACATGACAAAAATATGCAACCAAGGATAATGTACCCAGCAAGGTTGACTTTCAAAATGGAAGGAGAAATAAAGAGCTTCCAAGACCGCCAAGGTCTAAAAGATTATGCAACCACCAAGCCAGCACTACAAGAAATACTAAGAGGGGTTCTTTAGAGGATAAATGAACCCAAGAGTGACACAAAACAGAAATATATGGAGGTAACTTATAGAAACATGAACTCCATAGGCAACATGATGTCAATACAAACATATCTATCAATAATCACCCTCAATGTGAATGGCCTAAACGCTCCAATAAAAAGACACAGGGTTGCAGACTGGATAAAATGACAGAATCCATCCATATGCTGTCTACAAGAGACTCATCTTGAATTGAAAGACACTTCCAGATTGAAAGTGAGGGGATGGAAGATCATCTTTCATGCCAATGGACCCCAAAAGAAAGCCGGGGTAGCGATTCTCATATCAGACAAATTGGATTTTAGTCTAAAGACTGTAGTCAAAGACACAGAAGGACACTACATTATTCTTAAAGGGTCTATACATCAAGAAGATATAATAATTGTAAATATTTATGCCCCCAACATGGGAGCAGCCAACTACATAAGCCAACTGTTAAACAAAATAAAGAATCATATTGATGCAAATACACTAATCTTAGGAGATCTTAACACACCACTCTCAGCAATGGACAGATCATCTAAACAGAAAATCAGCAAGAATCAAGAGCCTTGAATGACACATTGGACCAGCTGGATCTTATAGATATATTCAGAACATTTTACCCTAAAACAGCAGAATACTCATTCTTCTCAAGTGCACATGGAACTTTCTCCAGAATAGACCACATACTAGGTCACAAATCAGGGCTTAACTGATACCAGAAGATTGAAATTATTCCCTGTATATTCTCTGACCACAATGCCGTGAAACTAGAACTCAATCACCATAAAAAGTTCAGGAGAAAATCAAATACTTGGAAGCTAAAGACGAGCCTACTCAGGAATATGTGGATCAACCAAGAAATCAAAGAAGAACTGAAACACTTCATGGAAACCAATGAGCATGAAGATACATCGATCCAAAACCTATGGGATACAGCAAAGGCCGTCCTAAGGGGGAAATTCATAGCCATCCAAGACTCACTCAAAAAAATTGAAAAATCCTGAATACACCAACTCTCATTACACCGTAAAGAACTGGAAAATCAACAAAAAATTAAACCAACCCCCCACTCAAGGCAGGAAATAATAAGGATTAGAGCAGAGATGAATGAATCAGAAACTAGAGATACAGTATTATTACTATTATTTTTTCACAGATAACACTAATGTAAACTTTAGGATAGCTCCTACATAAATAATCTTAAAGTAGTAAGGCCTAAATTAATAATTCTGAAAGCAAATGGCTTTGGCTTTAGATATTTTAACTGTTTTCTACCTTTATCACTTCTATCTTTACATGGCAGATTTCTTTTAAAAAATGTAAAGTGTGCACAGAAAATGAGAGGAAAAATATCTTCTTGCATATTGTACATACATGTTGAATAAAAAAATAGGTTAAAAATGATTCTCCTAGCTGGTTAAGTGATTTCCAACTTCTGTCACCTCCTTCAAATGTGACATTCTCCAACGCTTCTGAGGCTAGGATAAATAATCTTGGCACTTCATTTTAAAACAGGATTCCAAGTAAAATAGAAAGAAAAAAACCTATTCTAGCATAACTATTTTAAAAATCTTGGTGTATGATTTACTGTCGAAAGCAGTTCCTCACTTAGGGGAAAACCAATGCACATCCATGAATAAGCTGCAGCACAACGGTACAACACTGAATATAGCAAATGACAATTAGTGACCATTCACAGTGGCAATTTCAAATAGTTTTTAGGAGCTATATATGCTAACTGTACTATCTATGCAAACTGTTAGATTAGGACAAAGTGTGTTGGTGACACGGGTTTAGGGAAAAGGGGTGTGCATTCTAACACAAGGAAGCCTTCTCTAGACCATTACAAGTTTGTCTTTAGCGTAAACTTGCTTGTCTTTAACAAAACAACCAAAAGAACTTCAAATTCCAATTAAGTCCAAGCTAAAGAAATAAAACCTCACTACTGCATTTTGTGGCTATTTCCTTGTCCCATCTTCATAGCATAGATCCTATTATCATAATGAAAGCATTCCTTTGTTCTAAACCAAGGGTTTGGAACTGTGCACTGGGTCAAGACTGTAAGCTACTTCCCCCTGCTGTCTTTCATCTTGTTTAAAATTGCTAATGAATACTGATCTTCATTGACTTATGATGGGGTTACATTCTGATAAACCCGTTGTAAGCGAAAATATATGTCAAAGATGTTTTTAATACACTTAACCTAGCAAACATCCTAGCTTAGCCCAGCTTACTACCTTAAACATGCTCAGAACATTTAGTCTATAGCTGTGCAAAATCATCTAACACAAAGCCTATTTTATAATACAGTATTGAACATAATGAAGTATGGAAAGTATTAAATACTTCCAATAAAGTACTGTGTATCAACAAAGTAGTGAATATCAATAAAGTATTTAATAATAAATAAATTTGTTTATAAAAACAGAATGGTTGTGTGGATGCAGAAGGGGTGGATATTGGTTGTTTACCCTCATGATCGTGTGGATTACTGGGAGCTGTAGCTTTCTGCCACTGCCCAGCATCATAAGGGAATATAATACTGCATATTGCTAGCCTGGGAAAAGACCAAAATTCAAAATTCAAAGTATAGTTTCTGCTAAATGCATATCACTTTTATACCTTTGTAAAATAAAAAAATCAGAATTCAACCATCTTAGGTAGGGAGACTATATTCTCTATATATTGAGTGATCATTATCTAATCTGGTGCATAATGCATTTTCAAAGTGGTAGGTCATGAAATTCTGCTAGTGTGGCTCTTATAAAGTAAACACTGGAGTAACAGAGCTAGTTTTTTCCCCTCTTTATGTTCTCTTAACAGAAACCTGTTCTTTATGAGTGTTCAATAAATGTTAAGTAATTCAGGTTATAGCTATAGAAGCACAGCCAAAGGCTGTGGAGTTTTCAAGGTTATAAAACATGTTAGCAAGGAAACCTGGGATCGAAATTAAGAGTTCTTAGCCTCTTCCTGGGGTTTGGGTCACTTTGTCCCTCTATTTACTTAATCACATATAACCACTGGGTTCCTTAGCAAGTCCTAATCCAGTGCTTAGTTAGGCAAAATTTGGAAACCTCCAGGTTTTTCAATGGGAGAACATATTTACTTCCAGCTGGAACACATCAAGACAAGCCATTTCTCTTATAGCTCCATTCTTGCCAAAAGACTGGAAAATAACTTATTAGTGAGTCTAACAAATCAAGAGCCACAACAACAGCTGCACTGAATATAGTGCACACAGAATGACTGGGCGCTGTGAAACTGGGATGACTGAAACCAATGCAATGATAATTCCAGACTTCACTTTGATCTTTTCAACTGGAGAGCAAGTCAGAAGGAAACTTTAATGCCTACATGATCAGATTGGCTAAGCTTGTCTGTTTGTACATTATCCTTGTACCATTTGTTTCTGTGCTACTTGAGAGCCTATTTAAATTAATGATAAAGGTTTATGACTGACTCTTACTTTTAAAACCTGTCTATAGTTCACATTCCAAGATTCTTAATTAGGTCAAGCAGCATATTAGGAATATAAACTCAGTTTAAAAATATATGTATATTAGTCATGAAATTGAAATACGCTATAAGATCAACAGAAACTAGGTTCAGATACTACAGTATTTGTAATATGTATTGCCATCACACTACTGAATGTTTGATGATTTAATGAATCGAGTAACTTAGAAGTTATATCATTTACCAAATATACATAAGTGGCACAGTTTTCATACAATGATATTTGCTTTTCAGCCAGTTGGCAACAGCATTTATAGAAACTCTTCTGTGTCCTGGAAAAAATTAAAGAATGAAGAGGGAAAAATTCCAATCCTTTAGTGTTTCATTTTATTTTTTATAAGAAATCATTGTTGCTTGTTTAACCAAAAGATTTAAAAGTAGAAAGTAAATGCTATCACCCAAACCCTTAAGTATTGCAAGATATTAGTTCAAACTTTGGTAGTTTAGATTATAGAATATTACCTTTTATTAAAATTTGAATTTATTTCCAAGTTGGTCCAGTTATGGGAACTGTTATGCATCCTCTCAGCAGTGTTTCAGTACCGTATGCATAGTCTGACTGTTGAATGGACTTTTAGAAATATTTATTAAAATATAATGATTTAGGGGTGCCTGGATGGCTCAGTTGGTTAAGCATCCAATTCTTGATTTCACCTTGGATCATCATCTCAGCATAGAGTCCGCTTGTCCCTATCCCTCCTTCTGCTTCTGTGCACTCTCTTTCTTTCTCTCTCTCAAGTCAATATATAAAAATTTTTAAAAATATATAATGATTTATATTTGTGTGGCATATAACCACGTGTCCTAGATGTATTGTATAATGAAATTAATTATAATATAAATAAATAAAAAGAAGTTAAAATCCCAAAATAATTTTTGATGGCCTAGTAATGTAAGTAGTTTTCATTTTAATTGTTACTGTAAAGCAATAGCAAAAAAAAAGAAATTAACTGCAGTCATAATAATATAATAAATGAATGCTATTATTTACTACCTGTTGTATTTTATGCACATTATCTCATTGAATAGTACAGTAACCCAATGAGTCAGATACTATGCTTAATGATTTTTTTTTTAGGTGATGAAACCAAGTATAGAAAGAGTAATATCACTTAACTAGAAATTGGCAGGGACAGGCCTTGAACTCAACCCAGTATGACTCTAAAACCTTTTCAGTGCTCTCTTGTGTTAAATGTTGACAGATATTACAGAGGTGGATTCCAATCTGGAGCACTACATATATCAGAGTGAAATCTTTCACTTTTATTCTTAAGTACAAGTGTACTTAATAAGTTGGAGTAGATGTTATTTGCCCACTCCTTTGCCTGAAAGATGAGAAGGAAGAAGAGGTACAGAAACAATGTTTATATGAGTCTGTATGTAATTTTATTCTTAAAATACACAGATGCTGGAGGGAGGTACTTATTTTATAAATTTGTTTCATGAACCACTTGGTATTACTTTCTAATACCCCTTCACTGAAAAAAAATACTGCTGTATTTATATACCATACAGAAATACCCTGGAGTTTAAAGTTTTCTCCAAAAAGTGTTGTGATTTGAAGATTGACAATAAATGACTATACTAGCTTTGGGTTGCCTTGCACAATATTGAGAGGAGCTTGAAGAAGAAATGCAAAACCATGCATAGCAACTCTTAATATGCTTGTTTTTTTCCAGTCAGGAGTAGAACATTGTCTGGAAATTGAAACTTTCTTTTTAAGCTTGTCTGTTGAGTGAAAATGCCTGAAAAATTATTTGGCATAAAGGAATACTGCAAGGATAGCAAATGGGTTTCAATTCTGTTGCCAACTCCAGTTCATTAATAGTTGCTGTCTGGAAAAGCACTATGTTAGGGAGGATTCTGAGGCCATGTCCAAGCTTAGGAAAGAAGGCTGTGACCTATTAACACTGTCTAGTATGAGTTAAAGATTTGGGCATGCTCATATATGTGCCTTGCATTCCTTTGCCAAACTAGTGTTTCCCCCTACCCCCTACTAATTTATAACGTTCTCATTAGATATGAGATCTCTGGAGACAGAGACAATGCTTACTTCATTTTATAAGGTCATCAATTGTCCTTGTTTGTTAGGTTTTAAGGGGTTTTCTAGGATGTGAGAATTTCAGTGCTAAAATGGATAGAGTCTTAGGCAGTAGGTAACCCTATCTTTTGTTATTTTTTAAATACTCTAAATACTCTTTAAAATTTTTTTTAAAAACAATTTTAAAGTTTTTATTTAAATTCCAGTTAGTTAATATACAGTGTAATATTAGTTTTGGGTTTACAAATGACAGATTCACCTGTTGTTCTTTTAAAAAAAAAACTATAGCTGACCCTTGAGAACATAGGTTTGAATTGCATGGGTTCAGTTCTATATGGATAAAAAAATGAATACAGTATAGTACTCTAAATGTATTTTCTCTTCCTTATGATTTTCTTAATAAATTTTCTTTTCTCTAGATTATTACAAGAATATAGTGTATGATACATATACACAATATGTGTTAATCTACTGTTTATGTCATCAGCAAGGTTTCTAGTCAAGAGTGGGTTAAAGTGGGGCACCTGGGTGGCTCAGTGGTTAAGCCTCTGCCTTCAGCTCAGGTCATGATCCCAGAGTCCCGGGATCCAGCCCCGCATCAAGCCCCATATTGGGCTGCTTGCTCGGCGGGAAGCTTGTTTCTCCCTCTCTCACTCCCCCTGCTTGTGTTCCCTCTCTGGCTGTGTTTCTCTCTGTCAAATAAATAAAATCTTAAAAAAAAAAAAGAGTAGGTTATAGTAGTTACATTTTGGGGGAGTCGAAAATTATATGTGAATTTTCAACTGTATGGTTGGTACCCTAACTTTACCACACTGTTCAAGGGTTAACTGTATATATTTTGAAATAATTGCAGACTCACAGGAAGTTGCAAAAAATAGCACAGAATCCCATATACTTCTCCCCCAGTTTCTCCCACTGGTGACAACTAATATATCTGTATTGCAATACATACCCTACATTTGTATACTTATCAGTATCAAGTGTTTACAGATACTCAGCAAAGAAAAAAGGTGTGTTGAATGAATAAATATATGGATGAATGAATAATGATATCAGATAGGACATTTTGTATCTGTATTTTTACTAACATTTTTACCCTCTTCCCCATAAAGAAAGAGGATTAAGTAGTCCCAAAGCTTAAAAATTATGCAAAGACTGCGTAATAAATACTTTATTTATTTATTTATTTATTTATTTTTAAAATATTTTATTTATTTGAGAGAGAGAGAACACACAAGTGAGGAAAGGGCAGGAGGAGAAGTAGACTCTCTGCTGAGGAGGGAACCTGATGTCGGACTCAATCACAGGACTCTAAGATCATGACCTGAATCAAGGCAACTGCTTAACTGACTGAGTCACCCAGGTGCCCCAGAAACAGGAAAAGTGAGAAAAGCATGAAACCCTCTTTAAACTGGCTTATACACAAAGGAACTTGGGATTATAAAAGGGACACAGAATTAGGACTTTTAAAAGAAGGGTCTTGTACAGTGGTTCAAATCTTAGTTCATTACTGCAAAACTGAGTTTTATTCAGTTTCTTCAGTTTCTTAGGCAGTTGAAAAGATACATCATAGTAGGTTTGAAAGTATACTCAGTTTGTTCTAGTGTACTATGTAGTATAGAACATAGAAGTAGAGAGAAGCTGGCATCTGTGAATCAGCTAGTTAATCGAGGTTCAGTGTGATATGGACAGGCAGAGTGGAATTTTCTTATCTTGATCTGGATGTACAGTCATTTTTTTTCCAGAATACAGTCATGTTTGTTTTGGTCTTTAGAAAGTGCTCAGTTTGGAAATTATCCATGTAGGAACAGCACAAGTCAGTGATTTAAACTTATGGGAAAATCAGAGTTTCATCTCTCCAAAACCATCAGGTGCACACACATGCACACAATAAAGATTTCAGGGACCTTAATACTATAGGCAAAGTTTGCTTAAAACTTAGAGGATCTAAAGGAAGTGTTCTAAGACAAACAATCACTTTTTACCTTTTTCTGTTGATAAATTTAATTTTGAGCTCCTTTATCTAACTTCCAGGTTCATTCTGGTTCTAATTCAAAACCCAACACCAGATCTTATAGATCTTGAGACTTATTTTATCTTGTCTTTGACCTCATAATCATGTTGACCTCCAGTACTATTCATTTTCACCTTTAATTTTCTTCTTTAATTTGTCTTCCTGCTTTTTATCATCTCTGTTCACCACCCCATAGTTGCAGCAGGGAAGAATCATGCAAATAATTTTATTATAAGCCTTTCTCTTCATTGTGTGATTAAACTCCTTTTGAAGTCTATGAAATTGGAAACTAAATGGCCTGTAAGAAATTAAAGGGTAATGGATTTCATTATACTGGTGCCTAAAAGATGCTCCTTTAAACTGATTAGGGGAAATTTTGTCTTCCATTGATAAACTAAAATCAAAGTTGTCTGTGTTTTCCTAACAAATAGGTTAATATTAAGTCTTTCTTCTTAGAATTTTATATATGTCATATCTTTCCATATCTTATGCTTGGAGTAGGGCAGAGGGTAAAGAAAGACAAATGAAGGGGCATCAAACCTTCTCACTTGCTTTACCAAACAGGTTGTGGTCCTAGCTGCTGGGTATCTTGCTCCAGGGAAGGAGGAAGCCACAACTCACTCCAGCTTGTCTCTAGTGAAGGCACGAAGCTGCACAAAGGGGAAAATACATGATTGCTCACATTATGTCTACACATGCACAGTGTGACTGAAGTTAACTGAAATCAAAGCAAAAGAGAAAAAGACAAACTTTGATGCCAAACAACTGTTACTCGCTAATGCTTTTTTACTTCTGTAATTCCATTCTCTGTTCTGGCTGCTTGTGCTGCTGAAACTCAGGCGCTGCAGTTATTAGCTCAGTATTTTCCTCACCTTCCAGGACCCGGCTGGCATAATTGTCCTTAGTGATTGATGGGTCTCTGTGCCTGGCATTTGGGGGAGGAGGGACCTGATTGCAGGGAGGGTTCCTGTATCAGAGGCATACAGCAGTGGCTTGTCTGCCTCTACATTCCTGGGAGAGCTGGGGCTCCCAGCTTCTTTTGTGTGAAGTGAAAGAATAGAGCTGATTTACAGGGTAAATAAAATATCAGAGGAAGTAGAGATTAGCTGTTACTTATAGCTAAGAGAGATTTATGAGATTACATAGTAACTGAACCTAAACTTTAAGCTGTAGTCATTATGGTCTACATAGTTCTATACCTCATTAGAAAGAAAAAATGTGGAGAATGGAGTACACTAAGCCCTTTTTCTGTTAAAAAAAATGTTTCTGGTCTTAGTGCAGATGTGATCTACAATCAAAAGAACACTCTACATTTTTTATAGCATCTTTCCATAGCAGGTTTCTCTAGAGACTGTAAAGTCCTACTCTAACAGAGTTGAATGGAAAATACTCTACTTTACGTTTGAAGAGACCGAGACTCAGAGGCAGCACTTCAAGGCGTGCACAAGAGGCAAATCGCTGAGGCAAGGGCACCTGGAAACTTTATTTTATTTCTAGTCTGTTTTTACCTCTCGAAAAATTCGGTGAATAACAAAAGAGAAAGAAAAAGCCCTTACCGGATTCATTGATATACCAGGCAGCACCCCTTGTTCAATTCCATTTCAAAAGCTTTTCCCCCTACAGCAGTGATGGATTCCACAAGTCTTGGAGCAAGTCAAGGGACTGAAGGGAGCTTGTGGGTACAATGAGCTATTGTGAGTGTGCTTTTTGAAAACTGAAATCACGGGAGCAAAATCTGTCAAGGCTCAATGTTATACTTGTTTTATAAGGAGAAGGACTCATGTAAATCCAGAGGTCTGTGGCTCAAGAAGTAGACAAAATTAGAGATAGTCTGGCTTACCTGCCAACTTTGCCTGGAATGCTAAATCCTGGTTACTCAAAGTGTGGTTCCTGTATGAGCAACAATGTCACTTGAGTGCTTGTTAGAAATGCAGAGCCTCAGGTCCCATCTCAGATATACTAGGTCAGAATATGCTTTTTAACAAGATCCTGAGGATTTGTATGCACATGAATATTTGAGGAGTATTAGGCTGACTGCAAGTAAGGAAGGGGTCAGACCTGGACCAGGACAGGTGAGACCTTAATGCTAAGCAAGTGATACGAATGTAGATTTGGGATGGTTTCATAAAGAGGATTGATATTAAACAGGTTAACTAGGTGAGTGCTTGTGAGTCTTCATAGAATCAAAACAGGGAAAGGAAGGTAAGAAGAGTCAGCCAGTGATACTCAGGGACTTGGAAGCGGGCCAGTTTGAGAGCACCTTCATTGAGCCAGTCAGCAGGCAGTGGGGGTAGGGGAAGAGAGAGGTGAGGAGAAAGGGGAGCTAGGAGGGAAAAGGCAGTTCCCAGGAGATAGCATAGAGAAACGTTGTTTTGTCTGAAGAAAGCCATGCTTAGAAAACTAGACAAGCTGAAGAAGTTGAGGGGAATCTGTGGTTAGAAGGGTTTTCTTGAGGGATGCCTCACAGCACAGTCTGTTGAGTGCCACTCTTGGATTTGGCTCAGGTGTGACCTCAGGGTCATGAGACAGACCTGCAGTTGGGCTCTGTGCTCAGTGAGAAGAGAAGTCTGCTTAAGACTCTCTCCTTCTCCCCCACTTGCTCTCTCTAAAACAAATGAATAAATCTTAAAAAAAAAAAAAGAAAGAAACAAAAAGAAAGTATTTTGTTGATAAAAGCTGTATTCTGGTACAGTGGAATAGGCAATGCAAGCCCTATTCTAGAGTAGTCCCTGTTAACAGGAGTTTTCCTTGAGGCAGATGGGGTTTGGCCTCTAACACTGGCATTTTTAAATCACAACTTTTTTGTTTCCATTCCATTTAACCCAGAAAGTAATAGTTTCTTGGGCATACTGCTATTGCATTTGACAATAATTAATATTTTTATCTATCTATCTATTTATTGATTTCAAAAGAATTAACATTTTCAGTGATCACTGGAAATGCAGAATAAATAAGAAGCTTTTCAAAGTGCAGGCCAAGATATTGGTATTACAGGCCAAGTTAGAGTCTAGCTTCTGACATTGTGGCTGCTAAAATTACAAATGTTAATTTATAAGGAAGATTTTGTTTCAGAAGCAGTTAAAAATTTTGGTTCTAAGCTTACTTAAATCCACCCTCCTCATCCCCAGAATAGAATTAGTCATATTTGAAATTAGTAACTGAAAAGTTAATCCTAACCCTACATCTGGCACTCTACTTCTTATGCTTGCACTCAGTTCCAGAGAGAGAAATGTGTGCATTAAGCCTGATCTCATTTTACATACTATTTTGTAAACTGTCTTTAACTGGAAATAGAGGACCAATTTAGTTGTTAGGCGGTGTTAATTATAAATCAGACTCAAGCACCATGTCTTTCTTTGTAGATGAGGAAACAAGGTTTCTTTGGAGGCTGGATTCTTTTAATGAGATAAGTATAGGACTGTTTCTATTTGTAACTAAGTTGGTTAAGGAGAAAAAAAAAGGCTTTGCATTCTGCAGATGAACCCCAGTCTAGAAAGCACAGAGACGTCTCATAGCATTGTCTTCTCTGCATTCTGATCCCCCAAGTAGCAGTCTTTTCAAATGAAGAAAGGCTTTACTTTTTGTAAGAGTGAACACAATTAATACATATAATACAAATCTGTAATACTCCATCTATTTGCTAAAGGGAACTTCCAAGAGATAGCCTGAGCAGAAGCCTACAGAGCCATGTGACTGTGGCTGAGTATTAATGAACTCTGCAGGCTGTTCAAGCACATGAGGGAACAGTTCTTAGGAAATACAGTGCTAATTAAACATCAATGTGTCTAATGAAAAGGATGGGTGTATTTCGGAAGAGGTGAGATGGAGTGAGGAAAGAGCATAAAGTTCTGATAGGATGAAGTTTTTAACCTATACATAAATAATCCTTTTTGGATTGATCACCAATTTTTTTTTTTTTTAAAGATTTTATTTATTTGACAGAGAGAAACACAGCCAGAGAGGGAACACAAGCAGGGGGAGTGAGAGAGGGAGAAGCAGGCTTCCCGCCCAGCAGGGAGCCTGATGTGGGACTCGATCCCGGGTCTCCGGGGTCATGACCTGAGCTGAAGGCAGTCGCTCAACCAACTGAGCCACCCAGGCGCCCCAGATCACCAATTTTTGATATGAGAAGAGTCAGCTATGTCTATAGATCACTGCTTCTTGCTCTTCAGTGGCAGAGTTAGTGGTAGAGTTAGTATTTCCATGCATCCAGAGTTAGTCATAAATTGACAGGTTATAATCATCTATTTATTTTAGCTACTTTGTCACTTTTTTTATTTTCATTTATATAAAGAGGAAGGAGAGTTGCTGAAGAGGTACAGAGAACTGATGAAACTCAATAAGGAGAAGCTCTTCATGATGAGATTTTTGTTTGGTTATGGTTATAATTTAGTCATTCTTTTTCTTGGTTCTTTTGGAAAAGACAAAGCTAAAACATTTGTATTTACTGTGTAACAATTGCTACCATTTCTTGAGCACTTAATATGCATTAAGCGCATAACCTGTATGCTAGGTCAAACAACTGGTAAGTGGCAAGGTTAGCACTCAAACCCTGATTTGTTTGGGACCAGGAACCGTGCTCGAAATACCCGTGTTAGTCTTTGTACCATAGAACAAAGACTTTGGGCTTTTCTATGGAAACATACCATATAAAATAAGAATAATTACACTTTCCAGTATAATGAAGTTATTTCTCAGTTGTCCTCCATCTTCAAATTGAAGAATTTCCTGTCATCTAAGAAGTTTCTTCACATGCAGCCTTACTTATGTTCACTTGTGGTTTCCAAAATCTTTTTGCCATATACTATAGCAAAGCAAACCTCTCCTGGGTTCACTGAATTTCTCTTCTTTCATTCTTTCTACTCTGCCCTCCCTTCATTTCCCCCCAGAAAACTGACTAAAGGACAGGATAGATGTGGAAGTGTTTTGAAAAGTTAGAAGGAAATCAAGCATAAAGTATTAAGATTATGTTTGAAACAGATGTAATCTACATCTGCTCAATGAAACTACCCCTTTCTATCTGAACAAGACACTCAGCAAAATTCTTTCTGGAAATTCCAGGAGGCAGAAAGGCTGTGGACCAGGCACGTGAGTTGCCAGGTCAAAGTGTCAAAACAGGTTATGTCTGTAAGTACACCTTAACCCTATGAAGGCCAGTTTATAGGGAAAGGTCATGAAGAAATGTTGGAGGAGAGTAGGTGTTATATCACCTGAAAGCTGTTCCATGACCAAGAGGTTAAATAGCCTTCTTTTGCCAAGAGAAATGAGTAGTCTGAGTATAACAACATCTAGACTACCTAAAATGAGGTGAATGAGGAAATTAAAGTGACACAAAAGAAAAAGGCTCAAGAATTCTGTTTCAAAAAAGAAGCTACACAGTTTTTTAAAGAAAAATTGCTTGCTAAAACGAAGGCTATCTCTTAGTGTGCATGTGGATACCACAACTAGTTTGGGAATAATACAGGAGTTATAACTCAGTGAAGATTAACTAAATGCTTATAGTGTGTGGCTATGAAATCTTGAATTAGATTCACTTTATTTTTTAAAAGATTTTATTTGTTTGACAGAGAGAAACACAGCTAGAGAGGGAACACAACCGGGGGGAGTGAGAGAGGGAGAAGCAGGCTTCCCGCCGAGCAGGGAGCCCGATGTGGGACTCGATTCCGGTCTCCAGGATCATGACCTGAGCCGAAGGCAGTTGCTCAACCAACTGAGCCACCCAGGCGCCCTAGATTCACTTTTTTTTTTTTTAATTGTTACTAAAGTTTTTTTTTTTCCAGTGTTTCAAGATTCATTCCCCATTCCCCACACCCAGTGCTCCACGCTTTAGGTGTCCCCAGTATCCACCACCAGGCTCTCCCATCCCTCCACCCCCCTCCCTCCAAGTCCCTCTGTTTGTTTCTGTGTCCAAAGTCTCTGTTGTTTCGTTTCCCTCCCTAGATTACCCTAGTTCCCATTTGCCTTCCTTCTCCCACTGTCCTCCAGTTTTCCCCTCATGCACCGCAAGTAAGTGAAACCATGCGATACTTGACTTTCTCTTCTTGGCTTATTTCACTCAGCATAATCTCTTCCAGTCCAGTCCATGTTGCTACAAAAGTTGGATATTCATCCTTTCTGACGGAGGCATAGTATTCCATTGTATATATGTACCACATCTTTATCCATTCATCTTTTTTATGCTCACATGAGTGCTTTGTGAATCATGCCAAGTGAATCACCATCTACATGTTCTCAGATTTCTACCATGCTCCAGAGTCATAGCCCTGTTATTTATGGAACTTAAAATTTGATTCTATTTACATGATGCTTTATAATTTATAGACAGAGTATTAATAACTATTAACAGTACCAATATCTCTTCCAGAAGGTTCTCCCTCTCCTTTCTCTCTAGTCCTGTTTTATACTTCATTTTCAGCTTGTGAAGACCAAGAAGGTCTTGGCCAGTGACATATTCCATACGGCAATGAAGATACAATAAAGCAATTCTTTTTTGTGACTTTGATTTATTTTGTAATGAACGTGTTTTAAAAATAGCTAACAGAAGTCTCTCAAATAAACTAGTTATTGAGAATGATTATATGGAATTATATTATCATATTATATATTATATAATACCTTATATATTATATTAATGTTATGTGAGAACTTCCCAGAAATGAAACCTATTTATTGTTTTGTAAATATAGGTCTTGTCCTGAGGTAAAATCTGAAGCATGTGTTATTGCCTCTGTTATTCACACACATCTTCCTGCACCCCTTTCCTCTCTCCTGAGACTGAGTTTTCCAAGTTTCTTATCCAGGCATACACAGTGTCTTCACCTCAGTCTTTGCTGGCTGCAATGTAATGATTAGATCAACTATAATCAATCACTCAGATAATTTAATTTATATGAACCATGTTGAATACTATAATGTTTTAGGATATTAAAAAATTTAAAGAGAAATCCTGAAACAATAAATGCTTGTACAAAGGGATAAATCTAAATGTGAGAGACAAGAGAAGTGTTTGTGCTTAAATGAATTGTGAGTAAAATTTTCACACCAAAATTCATCTTTGGATTGGGAATACCTGGAGATACTGAAGAAAGAGATGTTGAAGACGATTGTTTTTTAGATATACCAAAGCTCTGGGAAAATGTTTTTTGAGAAGAGGATACTGATCTAGAGATGACCGACTACATAGAACTTTTGGGAAATATGCAACTATCTTAGTCTGACCTTTTCTAGAAAACAAAGCATCCAAGGTGAAAGAAACTGCTAATGAGGAAGATGCAATACCAAGGCAGAAAGAATGAGGAGGTAGGGGAGATGAGAAAGGGCAGGAAGGGGTGCATTATTGAGCTTCAGGAGAAACATAGCTTGCTAATACTGTGTCTCTATAGGGGTCATGTAGAACCAATCAACTCAGGACAGTCTTGGTGGAAGGGAAGATGAGGAATTTCCCAGTTGAGTCTTTCCATCTCTTGCTCTCATTGATTCTACTTTATTCCAGAGGGCATTAACTATCCAGCATTTCTGCTTTGTTACTAGGAGGCTAAGATGGGTGTTTAAACTCTCCCTTCTGTGAGAGGCTGAGGACACACATTAGATGGAGGCAGACAGGGAGACCATGCATGGCTCAGTGAATCTAGTCATGTTGGTGATTCTCTGTGGCAGCTGTTGATGCCGACAGCCACAGATAAAAATGATAGTGATGGTGAGATAAAACAACAACAACAATAACAACACAGAAATAATCCAAAACAATGTGAAAATTACCAAAAAAGAGAGATGATAGAAGTGTTAACTGTAAGTCATATAATCATGGAGAGCATATTCAGGGAACATGAGCTGCTGCTGTGTGTCCAGAAGGGAGGAGAGGAGAGATTCAGAAACATAGAAATGCTGCTTCATTGTAGTTTTTGTAGCAATGGTGACATGCACTATGATTAGATTCTAAGTCCCTTAATGAAAATGGTCATGACCTTTTCCATTGTGTCACTCCAGGCACGTAGCAGATGTCCTAGGCATGCTGTAGATGCTCTAATTAGCATTTATTGAATTAAGGATCAAACACTTTAAGTTGAACCAAGTTCATCTCTTTGTTTACAAATGAGTTTTGTGTTGGTAAATGAACTTGAGGCTATATGTGTGGAGGCCAGGGCTCTGCAGAGAATGTGATCGTAATACTTGGGGCAGAGAAGCAGCTAGTGTTGCTTTGGAGATGATATAAGAGTTAGAGTCAAACAGATTTGGTTTTGTCACTTGCTTGAAATGTGATCATAGGCAAGTTAGTTACTGTCTCAAAGCCTCACTTTTCATCATCTATACATTGTGTATCTTAACAGTAATCACTATGGGATTGTTGGTACAAAACTAGATGGTATAGACTAAATGAGCAATTACTGTTGGCTATTATCACCATTACTATCACATGTTTTTCATTCCATGGGTACTGACAAAAGGTAAGTTAGATGTAGTTTGACAAAGAATTCCTTCAGAATTTATCTTATATCAATATTTATATACTTCCTCATGGGAAAGTGAAATAGTAAAAAGTATTTGATTAGTAAGTCCTATATTATTAATTATTATTATTTTTGAAGTTTTTTTATTTTAATTCCGGTTAACATACAGTGCTGTGTGAGTTTCAGGTGTACAATATAGTGATTCAATAATTCCATCTATCACTTGCTGCTTATCATGACAAGTGTACTCTTGAATCCCCATCACCTAGTTAACCCACACCCACCGCCAACCTCCCCTCTGGTAACCACAAATAAGTTCTCTATAGTTAAGAGTCTGTTTCTTGATTTCTCTCTCTTTTCCCCTTTGCTCATCTATTTTATTTCTTAAATTCCACAAATGAGTGAAATCATATGATTCTCTGACTTATTTCACTTAGCCTTGTATTCTCTAGTTTCATCCATGTCATTGCAAATGGAAAGATTTCATGCTTTTTTATGGATGAGTAATATTCCATTATATATTTCATATATCTGTATGTGCATATGTACCACATTTTTACAATTTCATCAGTTGTTGGACACTCTGGCTGCTTCCATATCTTGGCTGTTGCAGATAATACTGCTATAAACATTGAGGTGCATGTATCCCTTTGAATTAGTGTTTTTTTTATTCTTTGGGTAAATACCCACTTGTAAAATTGTTGGATCATAGAATAATTCTAGAACTTTTTTGGGAGCAGCACCAGTTCATATTCCCACAAGGAGTGCAGGAGGGTTCCTTTTTCTTCACATCCTCGCCAACACCTGTTGTTTCTTGTGTTGTGATTTTAGCCATTCTGACAGGTGTGAGGTGGTATCTCATTGTAGTTTTGATTTGCTCATAAGTGATGTTGAACATCTTTTCATATGTCTGTTGGTCATTTGTGTGTCTTCTTTGGAGAAATTTGTCTGTTCATGTCTTCTCCCATTTTTAAAATTTGGATTATTAGTTTTTTGGGTGTTGAGTTCTGTAAGTTCTTTATGGATGTTGGATATTGTTTATTGGACATGTCACTTGCAAATATCTTCCCCCATTCCATAAATTACCTTTTAGTTTTGTTTATTGCTTCCTTCCCTGTGCAGAAGTTTTTTTGTTTTGACGTAGTCACAATAGTTTATTTTTGCTTTTGTTCTCCTTGCCTCAGGAGACCTATCTAGCAAAAAGTTGCTATGGCCAATCTCAAAGAAGATACTACCTGTGTTCTCTTCTAGGATTTTGAGTTTCTTGTCTCACATTTAGGTTTTTAACCCATTTTGAATTTATTTTTGTGAATGGTATAGGAAAGTGGTCCAATTTGATGCTTTTGCATGTTGCTGTCCAGTTTTCCCAGTATTATTTGGTGAAGAGACTGTCTTCTTCCCATTGGATATTCTTTGCTGCTTTGTGAAGATTAGTTAACCTTTAATTGTGGGCTTATTTCTGATTTTTCTATTCTGTTCCATTGATCTATGTGTCTATTTTTTTCTGAAGATTTCATTTATTTATTTGACAGAGAGAGATCACAAGTAGGCAGAGAGGCAGACAGAGAGAGGAGGAAGCAGGCTCCCCATTGAGGGGAGAGCCCGATGCGGGTCTTGATCCCAGGACTCAGAGATCATGACCTGAGCCGAAGGCAGAGGCTTTAAACCACTGAGCCACCCAGGCACCCTACGCGTCTATTTTTATATGAGTACCATACTGTTTTGATCACTATAGCTTTGTATATACCTTGAAGTCCAGAATTGTGATGTCTTCAGCTTTGCTTTTCTTTTTCAAGATTCCTTTGGCTGTTTGGGGTCTTTTATGGTTCCATACACATTTTAGGATTGTTTACCCTTGTTCTTTGAAAAATGCTGTAGGTATTTTGATAGGGATTGCATTAAATGTGTAGACTATTTATTCTCCCAATCAGTGAGCTTGGAATGTCTTTCCATTTCTCTGTGTCATCTTCAGATGCTTTCATCAGTAGTTATCAGAGTATAGGTCTTTCACCTCTTTGGTTAGATTTATTTCTAGATATCTTACTATTTTTGGTGCAATTGTAAGTGGGATTGTTTTCTTCATTTCTTTTTTCTGCTGCTTCGTTATTGGTATATAGAAATGCAAGAGATTTGTGTGGATTCCTATGACTTTACTGAATTTGTTTATCAGTTCTAGCCATTTTTGGATGGAGTCTTTTGGGTTTTCTCTGTATAGTATCCTGTCATCTGCAGGTAGTGAAAAGTTTACTTCTTTCTTACTGATTTGGATGTCTTTTTTTTTTTTTTTTAAGATTTTAGTCATTTATTTGACACAGAGAGAGATCACAAGTAGGCAGAGAAGCAGGCAGAGAGAGGAGGAAGCAGGCTCCCTGTTGAGCAGAGAACCGGATGCAGGCCTCGGTCCCAGGACCCTGAGTTTACTACCTGAACCAAAGGCAGAGGCTTTAACCCACTGAGCCACCCAGGCACCCAATTTGGATGTCTTTTATTTCTGTTTGTTGTCTGATTGCTGTGGCTAGCCCTTCTAGGCTTATGCTGAATAAAAATATTGAAAGTGGACATCCTTCTTTCCTGAACTTAGGGGGAAGCTCTCAGTTTTTTCTCATTAAGGATGATGTCTAACTGTGTATTTTTCATAAAGGCCTTGATTTTTTGGAAGTATGTGTCCTCTAAACCTACTTTGTTGATGGTTTTTTTATCATGAATTGATGTTGTACTTTGTGAAATGCTTTTTTGCACCTATTGAAATGACCATATTGTTCTTATCCTTTCACTTACTGATGTGTTGTATCATGTTGATTAATTCATGACTATTGAACCACCCTTGCAACACAGGAGTAAATCCCAGTTGATATGGTATATGATTTTTTAAATGTATTGTTAAATTTGGTTTGCTACTATTTTATTGAGGGTTTTTGTATCTGTGCTCACCAGAGATACAGGCCTGTAGTTCTCTTTTGTGGTGTCTTTGTCTCTTCTTGGTATCAGGGTAAAGCTGCTGTCATGGAATGAATTTGGAAAATTTCCTTCCTTTTCTATTTTTGTTTGTTTGTTTGTTTGGAATTGTTTGAGAAGAGTAGGTATTAACTCCTGTTTAAATGTTTGGCACAGTTTACCTGTGAAGCCATGTGGTCCTGTGCTTTTGTTTATTGGGAATTTTTTTGATTATTGATTCCCTTTCTTTGCTAGAATCAGTCTGTTCAGTGTTTCTATTTCCTCTTGTTTCAGTTGTAGTGGATTATATTTCTAGGAATTTATCCACTTCTGTGTTGTCGGAGTTGTTGGTATATAGTTATACCATATTTTTTATAATTGCTTGTATTTCTGTGGTGTTTGTTATTTTTCCTCTCTCATTTGCGATTTTATTTATTTGGGTCCTTTCTCTTTTTTTCTTGATATATCAGGCTAGAGGTTTTTTGATTTTATTGATTTTTTTCAAGAAGCAGCTCCTGGTTTAATTGATCTGTTCTAGTGTTGTGGTTTTTTTTTTTGTTGTTGTTGTTGTTTTTAAGTTTCTATATCATTTGTTTCTGCTCTAATCTTTATTATTTTGGTTCTGGGTTTTGTTTGTTGTTCATTTTCCAGCTCCTTTCAGTATAAGGTTCTTTTGTGTTTTGAGATTTCTTCTTGCTTCTTAGGTAGGCCTGCGATTCTATAAACTCCCTTCTTAGAACCACGTTGGCTACATCCCAAAGATTTTGAACCACTGTGTTTTTATTTTCATGTGTTTCCATGTACTTTTTAATTTCTTCTTTTATTTTCGGATTGACCCCATCATTGTTCAGTAGCATGTTACATAACCTCCATGTATTTGTGGTCTTTCCACATATTTCTTGTAGTTAATTTCTAATTTTGTAGTGTTGTGGATGGAAAAAAATGCATGGTATGACTTCAGTCTTTTTAAATTTGTTCAGGCTTGTTTTGTGGTCTAATATGTGATCTGTTCTGAAGAATGTTCCATGTGCACTTACTTGAAAAGAATATGTATTCTGCTGTTTTAGGATGGAATGTATTTGTAAATTCATTTAGTCCATTGTATCATTCAAAGTCATGGCTTTCTTGTTGATTTTCTTTTAGATGCTCTGTCCATTGATGTCAGTGGGGTGTTATATGCTATGATTATATAATTATCAATTAGTTCCTTTATATTTGTTATTAACTGTTTCATATATTTAAGTGGTCCCATGTGGGTGTATAAATATTCATAATTGTTTTATCTTCTTGTTGGATTGTCCCCTTCATTATTATATAGGGTCTTTCTTTGTTTCTTGTTACAGTCTTTGTTTTAGAGTCTATTTCACCCAATATAAGTATTGCTACTCTGGCTTTCTTTTGACATCCATTTGCATGATAAATTGTTCTGCATTCCCTCACTTTAAATATGTGGGTGGTTTTAGGTCTAAAATGAGTCTCATGTAAGCAACATATAGATAAGGTGTTTTTTGTTGTTGTTTTTAATATCCTGTCCGCCACTCCATGTATTTTGATTGGAACATTTAGTCTATTTACATTCAAACTATTTATTGATATATATGTATTTATTGCCATTTTATTACTTGTTTGGTGGTTGTTTCTGAAGATTCTCTGGTTCTTTCTTGTCTTTCATGCTTTGTTGGTTTCTTTACTGATATACGTTCGACTTTCTTTCTCTTTATTCTTTGAATATTTATTAATGGTTTTTGTTTTATGATTGATATTAGATTTGTACATAACATCTGCATGTAGCATCTGTATTGATAGTTGTTTAATTTTGAACCCATTCTTACTTCTGTCCTCCCTATGTTTTAGGCATATGGTATCATTTTTGTATCCTTTTATTTTGTGATTTCCTTGACTGATTGTTTATCAAAATATTCATTTTTACTGCTTTTGTGCTTCCTACATTCATACTGTCACTTTTCATTTTTCCTTTCCACTCACAGAGTCCCTTTTAGTATTCTTACAGGGCTGGTAGAGTGGTTATGAACTCCTTTAGTTTTTGTTTGGGAAATTCTTTATCTCTCTTTCATTCTGAATGATAGCCTTGCTGTATAGAGTATTTCCCATTCAGCATTTTGAATATATCATGCCAATTTCTCCTGGCATGGAAAGTTTCTACTGAAACCACTGATATTTTTATTTGTTTTCTCTTGTATGTAATGGTTTTCTTTTGTCTTGCTGCTCTTGATATATTTTTGTTTATTACTATATTTTGCCATTTTAATTACAATCTATCTTGGTGCAGATCTGCTTTTGTTGATTTTGTTGGGGCTTCTCTGTGTCTCCTGGATCTGGATATCTATTTCTCTTGAGTAGGAAAGTTTTCTGTTATTATATCTTCAAATAAATGTTCTACCCCCTTTTTTCTCCCTTCTACTGGGACACCTATAATAGGAATGTTATATGTTTGAAGGAATCACTGAGTTCCTTAAGTCTGTTGTTGTTTTGTGTTTTTCTCCCCTCCCATCTGTTGTTCAGATTGATTACTTTTTATTATTTTGTCTTCTAAGTAATTAATTTGTTCTTCTGCTTCTTCCAGTCTGCCAAATATTTCTGAATTCATTTATTGAGCCCTTTATCTCACTTATGTTATTCCCTTTCTGTGTCAATAATCTCACTGATGCCTTCTACTCTTTTCTCAAGTCCAGTGATTATCTTTATCATCATTACCTTAAATTACCTGTCAGACATACTTATATCTGTTTTGCTTAGATCTTTGGCTGTGGCCTTATCATGTTCTTCATTTGGGACAGATTTCTCTGTCTTCTCATTTTGTCTAAGTCTATGTGCCTGTTTCTCTGTGTTTGGAAAGTCAGCTACAACTACTGTTCTTGAGGGTAATGGCCTTATGAAGAAGAGGTGCTGCAGTACTCTGCCTGTACTATCCCCCCTTCCCTAGAGCCTGGAGCTTCTGGGAGCATCTCCAGTGTGTGCTGCCTATGCTCTGCTTTTGTGCCCTGGCCGCTTTAGTCTTCAGGCCAGTCATCAGCAGAAGCTCTCTTTGCCAGGTGTGGATGGTGTTTGGTCTCTGGCATAAAAATGGCATGTTTTACTAGGTATGCTCTGGTCTGCTAGTGAAATGAGGCCTGTCTCTTCTGCTGCTGAAACTGGGGTTCCACAAAACTCCTAGATTGGGAAACTTGGTGCTGGCAAGGGTTTGGGCTGCTTGTCTGGGGTAGGGGGACTGTGCTACTGGGACTGAGGCAAGTGTGACTCAGAAAAGCAGTTCTTCTGGAGTGAGAGGCCAGCAGGACTTGGTATAGGCAAGTTAGGTCATGAGTACTGGCACGTCACTGGTTCCTGCTGGTGGCCCTGTGATTGTACTGAAGGGTGGGGAAGGGACATGGTGCCCTCTAGTTCCTTTAATCCTAGAGGGGTCTCCCCATGGACACTGTCTCTCTGAGACATGCTCTGAGAAGAGCAAATAACCTTGCCATTATATTCCCCAGGTACTCTTCAGGTCACTGTTTCCAGGCTGTATGTCTGTTTGACCTGCGTTTTCTTCAAGAACAGCCCCAACGGCTCTGGGCTCTATCCTAGCCAAGCCCTCTGATCTTTAAAACTCTAAGTTTTAAGCCCCCCCCTGGTTGCCAGAACTCACAAAATTCAAAATTCACTCTCTCGCTTTCCAAGCCAACTACCTGCCATGGGGATTCATTTTCTCTGTGTGCTCTCCTATGTGCCAGTCTGTCTCTTGCCCTTCTCCATGATGGTGGCTCCCTCCCCACCACAGCAGCCACAATTCTTTTCTCTCCCAAGCCACATCTCCACATTTCCTCCTTCTTTGATGTGACCTCTTCTTTACCTTTAGTTGTGGAGTTTGTTCTGCCAGTCTTCCAGTCAATTTCTGAGGTATTTAGGATAGTTATTTGGTTGCATTTCTCACTTGAGATGAGCCTAGGGTACTCCTACTTAGCTGCCATCTTCCAGCTCCAATCAAGTCCAATATTATTTTTATAGTTATTTTAAGTTTCAGTGCTGTGTAAAATAAGAAATTCTTATAAGTTAGACAGATTCTTTTTAGAAGATAATTATGCTGCATGTATGATGTATTCAAGTTAAATTGAAAGGAGACTAAAGTGCCCTTAGTGTCTCATGCTATCAATGTGAACATAATTTGAGCTGAAACTTCCTTTTTTTTTTACCTTCTCTGTTATTACCATCCTCCACTAACAAAGAGAAAAGTACTGTCCACAAATAATTAATACTTAATCATGTAATAGGTGAATTTTTACAGTTATCTATTTGATATACAAATGACAAAAGTTACTATCTTATTAGCAGCAGTCCTTGTTATAACTTAACAAGTAAAAATGTCATGTGGTAAACATTCCAAATCTAAGAAGATAAACCAGCCTACTCACAGTTGTTTGAATATTGTTCAAAACTCAGATCCAACCAACATCTATGTGAAGCAGAAAAATAAGCAAATCGTTGATTTGTTTTTCTGTGTTATTCTTTTTTCTTTTTTTAAGATTTTATTTATTTATTTGACAGAGAGAAACACAGCTAGAGAGGGAACACAAGCAGCGGGAGTGAGAGAGGGAGAAGCAGGCTTCCTGAGAGCAGGGAGCCCGATGCGGGGCTCGATCCCAGGTCTCCGGGATCATGACCTGAGCCGAAGGCAGTCGCTTAACCAACTGAGCCACCCAGGTGCCCCATTTTCTGTGTTATTCTTGAAGAAAATTATTTATTTTTATTTATTTAAGATTTGTAACCTTTCAGAATTATAAACACAAAAAAATACTTCTTGGTTCTGGCTTCTTCCTATAGAGTGGAAATCTTATGAAAACAAAAATTTGAGAGAGAGAAAAGTAAAACAAAAGAAAACATAGAAATTTAAATATACAGGAAATTTATAACGAAGGTATAAGCTGTTACTTAAATCAATAAATACTTAGTTTTGGAAATAAAATTCCAAATATATTCCTAGTTCACAAATGTGTCCATGAAGTAGTGTGTTCACACACTGGCTCCAACCCTGACCAGCTATGTGAAGTAGGGCTAGGTAGCACACTTTTTGAATTAAAATAATACTAATAAAAAATGGAAACACTAATAACCAGTTACATACTGTTCTGGGGTTTTGAATTAATGAACAAAGTACAGTGCAAAACATCTGTCAGACAATAGGAATTTAATAGATGTAAGCTTTTATGTTTTTACCTGAAGTGTATATTGTTATCATACAAACCACCTCATCTATGAGAAACCCCTTCCCTCACACTGTCTATTCACCCAGACAGACTTTGTATATTTTATCAGGCATAGTGCATATTATTAATTACATTTGGATTAAAGGGAGCATGGGAAGATCTCGATAATCTCTCATCCTGACTCTTTCATCTATTACTGTAAATATTGAGTGGGGATTTTCTTCTGATATAAATTTCTAGGAAAAATGTAGTATTAAGAGAAATCCTACTAAGGCTACAGAACCCAGTATATAGCCTGAGAAATTAATGCAAAAAGATTACACAACTGTTGATTAGGTTTTTTCCCCTGTTGATTAGTAATTTATACTTTGCATGAAATAAAGGAAAAGTGATCTAGTTTGAGACCTGAACTTTGAGAATTTAGTAGAAGAGGAAAATTCTCAGCTCCACTATGTTGCTGACCTTCTGGAATAAAGAAGTTATGGAATTTGAAATATATAGCAAGGATTACATTATAATAGCCTGATAAATAACTACAAAAAGTTTATTAGTCCTTTGAAAAAAATGACTTCCTTCTACCATGTATATTATACTAGTGATAAAATTGAACAAAATCAGCATTCATTTTTATTCCCTTGAATAAATTGTTTTTCAGCTTGGATGAAAAGGTGAGTGGTTATTTCTACTGTTGTCTTAAATTGCAGTTGTTTTATGTTGTGCAATCTTTTGGCATTCCAATCACCACAAATTTTTATCAGACCACAATTTTATGATAATATTAATAAACCCAACTATCTATTGGTTATTACCTATTTACTTGAAAATAAATTCATTTAGTATGAAGAAAGGTACATTTCATTTTTCTCAGTGCTCTACTTATGTATACAAGTTCTATTGGAGTGGAAACTCTCTAGCAGCCATTAACTTGTTGAAGAAGGGAAAATGAATCAACAGACATTGGGATTTGTTAACAGAAACAAAGGGTTCATCCCCACCTGCCCTTACATGACAACTGGGGACTATGCAGGAATCACTTGAATTTTTTCAATCATGCTCCAACTCCTCAGGTATTCTGATAGGCCTACCTTCTTCTTGGCGGGTGACAGTGGTGATGGGGTTCCTCTACCCCGTGGAAGTCACACTCTAATAATGTTGTGAGCAGGTCATACCTCTCCCTTATTTTGAAATGGAAAGTTTTTGAAAATCCCTGCTCCTGATGGAAATTTAAGAGTCATAGAGTGTTTGCTTGGGATGTATATAGACAGAGCCTCTGTTGCCTGGAAAACAAACAAAACCCCTCAATTCAATAAAAAACAGAACATGCTTTAAGTCAAAGCTTTAAACTTTTCTTTCTTGATAACTTAGAGAGTAAGGGCTTAAGATCAAATAGTCTGATGTCTTTTTGTATCAAATTGGCTGATCGAATATGTCCTAGGAAAGATTTTTGACTTTTTGTGTCTTCTGGACTGGTATTTTAGGGACCATAGCTCTTGCAAGACATACTGGGAAACAAAAAAAGGCAAAATTTGAATGGGCTTCATGGCCCTATTGGTTGGGAAATTCTGTATCATCATCCAAATGTTGAGGGGTTTTGAAATCACAACATCTATAGTACTCAAAAACAAAATGAAAATGCATGCAGCTTTCTTCCTTAAGCTTACCTTTTGAGCCAATCTGACATTTAAAATATGGAAAAGGGAGGAAGGGATATTTGAAACACTATTGTGGACATGGTGGCAAGTAACTACAATTATGAGTAAAATCCTGTGGAAACAATGCTAAACATGGTACATATGCACTTTTAATCTAGTCTTGTGTCTTTCCACTACAAATGAATATGTTGAAGGACATTACAAGAGCACATGGTAGATTTTTTTAGCAATAAAATTAATAAAAAAGGAAGCTATTTTTGATGCCTTTTGATGCCTTACTACTTATTTCCCTGTGTGAATTGCTTTTGGAAGCTCAGAGACAGCTTTAAAAGCCTAAACTCTATAAAGTAGTACTTGCTCTTTTAGGCATGATTCAATCAGGGGCAAGATTTCAAGACCTATCACTCTGTGATTGGAGTCTCCCCTGACCTTTCTTTTCTAGATCAACAATTGTCTTTCCATTGCCTTGACCAGTGTATAGTGGCAAGTAGAACAAAGAGCAAATAACTTGTGTACAAAACATAAGGTCTTATGATGCTATTTGTAAGGATTCTGTGGCTGCATATTCACTGCATCCTGCTTACTTGCTTTTTTCCATTATAGACTGTTAACTTATGTACTTTCACTTTTGGAACTGAACCCCCAAGGATGTACTGGAAACTATATGACATTAATTATCTAAGGTAAAAGAAAACTCCCTTTCTAGAACATTTTAGAAGTAATGCATACTTTCTGATTATGAAATAAATATGAGTGGAATGTCCTGAGTGCTTTATATGCATAGCTAATTTAGTCTTTACTCAATGATATCAGGACTGTTATTTTACCACTTTAAATATGAAAAACTCTAATTGGAGGTTCTGTGGTTAATATAGGAAGCAGTACTAAATCTGGTCATCCAGCTCCAGAAATTATGCTTTTAACATTTGTGAATGACTGCTTCTCATACAATTGAAATAGTTGAGTCCAGATGTGAAAAGCTGAGTGAGCTCAGATTCAAATAGTTGTTAGAAATAATAGAAGAGATGTCAAAAGAAGTGCATGATTAATTATCAAATAAGTTGTATAGGCCATACATATTATTGGAGTATAAAAAGAGAAGGAAATAGATTACATTGGGGATGCCCTAATTGGAAGAGAAGAATGTGGTTTTAGCTTGGGCTTGAAGGAAGGGCAATGTTTGCAACATCAGAGACCACGGTGTCTTGAGGTCTTGGGAATACAGTGGGTCCTGATTGGTTACCTACTTTTGGGTAGGCTAGTCCAGGAGAGAGGGTTGTAGGCCTGGAGTTAGACCCACCTATAAGAGTAGGACAGGAACAAGAGAGCTGAATCAGGTGTAGGGGCTGACATGCTGTCCAGTTTGATAACCATGGCACTATTTTCTAAGGACAGACTTATTATTGGCAAACAGTTGACTCTGGAAGATTTATGATGAAGTATCAAGATGTCTTAATATATAGGAGAGACATAGCCATATGGGGATCAGACAGAACTTGTAACAAAACTCCATACTTTGGAAGATAGGGGAGGGGTGTGGGTGTGTAGAGGTGGAAGAGTACCAGACAGGACAGAAACTTGGAAGGGGAAAAAAGAAGTCTTTTATAAAAATTGGCCATAGAAATTGTCAGTTGCATTTAGAAATGAGGTAGGGACCTACATATTAAAGTGTAGGTGAACATTGTTCTGCTTGGAGAAACAGGAAGAGAGTCTTGAATGTGGACTCTGGAATATAATGGAAAAGGGATATTTGGTGAAATTCTGCCTTTAGTCATAAGCAGACCAGGGAACAGGGACTATAACTGATCATGAAGGTGGGAACTGAAATATTCCATTCCTGTGGTACACATGGGAAAAACGTAATGATAAGAGTATATTTGAGAGAGAAAAAAGGGTAGAATATTATGAGTTGGAAGGAAAGTGAACAGAGTCATGAAAATGTATGCAGAAAAATTAGGAAGCACGGATTGTAGAGGAGTCTGTACAGGTCAGCAGCAGGAAACAGGATTAAAAAGTAACACTGAAATCAGATTATCAAGAACTTTGCTTTCTCGGCTAAACTAATTGCCTTTTATCTTGTTGGCAATTGAGATTTTGAACACTTGAGCTCAGTGGTTGATACCATCAAAACAATTGTACAGAAGTATAATTTAGCAACAGTGTATGGCATAGATTGGCAAAGGATGAAATAGAAGATCAATGAGGAGGATTCTACAATAGCTTAGCAAAAAGCAGTAAGGACTCAAAATAGATGGGTGATAATGGGGCTTGGAATTGAAGGAAAAGATGCAACAGAGATTGTAAAAGATTATAAAAGATTACTGTAATTCCTGGGATAGGTGACTGAAGAAGGTGTCAAAGATGGTGCCACCGCCTCAGTGATTCCAAATTTTAAGAGGAAATGTGCAAGTCAAAAGTGAAAGGTGGTCTTAGGAAATGAAAACTCTGTTGTTATCAATGTTTGATCTGAGATGACAGGGAGATACGCAGGAAGGTATCTGTAATAGACCACTGGAAATAATGTACCAGACCTGGGAAGAGAAATAAGGGCTGGTGAAACATATTTGTGATTCTTCAACTGAGAGACGCTATTAGAGATCATAAAGGTCAAAGAGTTTTCGAAGAGGTCAGATAGGACCTAATGGGAAATACAGGGCTACATTTAAAAAAAGAATTTCATGTCAAGTAGACAAAAATTTCAAATGCTTACAGAGAAGTCAATGAGAATAAAAACAAAACACAGGACTATTGATTTAAGAGTTAGATGATCATTCATTATATTTAAGAATCATTCTTAGCTTAATGACACTACATATTTGGTGGGTTGAAAACTAATATGTAATAGCCATTTTCTTGGAAATGTAGTTTAGATATGGCAGAACAATGTATGCTTTTTGTCTGGTGTTTGGAAAATCTTTTTCTTTTCCCATTTAATCCCATAAATTGAGTGGGTAGTATGTCTTCTAAGTATGTTTATATACTGTACCTGCTCCATCCTATATTTCCATTCCTTTTGGTGCAACCAAGTGGAAATATCTCATCTCTGTTACTATAGGTCATGGTCTATCAACCTTGGCATGACTGACATTTTGAGCTGTGTAATTCTTTGTTGTCGGTTGTTGGCTTGTGATTATAAGATGTTTAGTAGCATCCCTGGCCTTTACCTACTGAATTCTTATAGCACCTATCTCTCCCTGATCCCTCCCCAACTCCCCTGCTCCAAGTTGTAACAAAAAAAAAAAGTCTTAGATTTTGACAAGTGTTTCTGGAGGAGCAAAATATCTCCCAAATGTGAACCACCGCTGTCAGGGACATTTGTGATTTTGCCTTTCCGGGACTTAGTTGCTCTTCTGCCATTCTGATAACTGTGCTCTACTTTTCCTTGGGAAAACAACTGCTTCTTATAATCTTTACTTATTGGCTTCATATGGAGTTGACTCTGCCTTTTAAGTAATTATGGACATAGGACAATAAGTCTGGCCACTTCCCTGCCTAAGTTGTTGATTTAGAGATGGATATATCAAACCAGTTGTCTTGAGTTAAAGCTAATCCTAAAGCTAGTAGTTTTAATCAAGTGATCATATGATTCTTTTCCACTAGATTTGAATCTCAGATGTAACTCTGAAACTGTTGGCTAGCATTCTGATACATCTAAATTCATCTGTGTCTCCAAGCTAGTCAACCTGGACTTTTTAGTTATGTGAGCCATTAAGATATATTTTGTTTGTGTCACATTTTCTCTTATTTATGACAGAAAACCCATGATACAAAAATGAGTCCTAGAATTTGGGGTTGCAAATGAATGATCCTACAATACAGAGTGGGCCATTTTAGAGTTTGTGGAGGGGAATGAAGACACGTTATAACACTTTTTTTTTTTTTTAAAGTTGCACTTTGTCTTTACTTTAAATATTATCTCAGCTGTGGGAGATGGGAAGCTATGTTACACAATAACAAAGCAGATGATTGAAGTGTTGTCTTTGGTATCTTGGTGCTCAGACCTTGTCCTTACTGAAGGTGGAACATTAATTAGGGGATTGATAGCAAAGTGGCAGTATACTGGATCTATATTTTGAAGCCACAATGATGTTCTACCAAAAAGAGACAGGCTTATGTAGAAACTGTCTTGTCTGAAGACAGAGAAGGAAGACAATATAACTTGCTAAGAGAGGTCTTTTTTACCTGCAGCCCAGAGTACGAGATGTTTTAAAAGTCTGGTTCTACAGGTTTGGAAAATCCTAAACCAAATCCTCAAATTAAAGATACACAAAGTAAAGATGGTATGTTCAGGCAAAAAGGTAGGAAACAGTAGCAAGTAAGAGTGAGATTTAGAAAAAATCTGACTCTCCAGGGAGCTACTCTGTTGTGCCTCCCTACCTGAAAAGAGACCAGTTTCTCCCATAATAGCTGGGCAATTAAAACCCCAGTGACAAATTCCTCCCAGGCAGAAGCCAAGATGGGGTCATTAGAATAAGAGAGGATGGACTGACCACCTAGACTTGTTGCTGAAGGATAAAATTCCCAGGCTGGGTTCTAGATTGGAATATGACCTAAACAAATCCATGGGCTTTTGAATACTAAGTTGTTGAATTTATTTGGAATCAAAAGATCAAAATTCTGCAAACTATTTAAGAGAATTATAATGCCAGAGAAATACCAACTCTGTCACAGAAGCTTGATGTCAGTTACCTCAAACCTCCAAATCTCCATCAACCAGGATGTTTAAAGGAAATATTCAGAACTAGTACTTATTTATTCAGTCAACAAATGTTTACTGAGTGCCAGGGGTCAGACATTGTGTTCCAAGTGGTCATATGGTTTTAAAGGAGCCAGATCCCCAACCCTGTCTTGTGAGTCCCCAAACACACAGAGCTGAAATTCCAATGAAGAGAGCCAAATGATAAAGAAAAGTAAACACACAAATGAATGGATTAAGTCAGTTTGTATTAGTGTGATGAGAAAGAGAAAAAGAGAGAGCTGTGATAAAGATTGACCGAAAAGGGGTGTGATAATACAGAAATTATTGGAAACTCCTTTTCTTCTCTAAGGTATTTTGGCCCTTCTACTAAAAAGCACTTTTTAGTAGTAATTTACCTTTGGTTTTGACACTGTACTTAACACTTTGAAAGGTCCAGATTTTTAGTATTCATAAATTACCAGTGCAAAGATAGGCAGTTTCAGGTGGACTTAATCACTGAAATATTTGAGCAGATTTGTCAAAGGCCATCTTCCTACTGTGGAGATGGAAACATGAAATGCAGACTGGATGGCATATTACAACCTCCTAATAAATCTGTTAGCTCCCGATTGGAATCTCGGCACATTTACTCATCTTCAACCAGTGTAATTAAAGATGAAAAATATAAAACTGATGTATACTTCTCTGGGGAGGGAGTTGTTTTAATTGTAGACCCATCAGTGGAAAATGAACTATGCTGGAGAAAGATCGGGCTTAATTACACACCTGTTGGTAGTATCAAGCAAAACTGTTGCTCTCTGTAGTAATAGGAGAACTACCTAGAAAAACCCTGTAATTTGGCAAAGCTCAAAATAACACCTCATTAGAGTTTACAATTTTGCCTTTTAAATCATTGAATCATCAAATTTTAAGTGAAAGGACCTTGAGGTTGTTTAGCATAATTCACATAATTTACAGATGAAACAACTCAAGTATGGAGGAGTTAACTGATTTGGCCAAATTCACATAAATAATTTGAGAGACATTTATTAAGCTTCTTTGCTAACTGTTCATGTTTTCTAAATGCTCTCTGCTTAGATTTAAAAGGGGATGGTAGAGATCAGAACCTCTATTTGGAACCTCATGGAAAAGTTTTAAAATTAAAACGAGACAAGTTTCATTCTTAGACAACTTTTCTCAAAATGTAAGAAACTGACCATTAGTTGCAGACAAATGGCTATGATCCTGGATCCTTTAAGCAACTGCCAACCTACTGGAGCTATAGCCAATTCTTCTAAATTCCAGAAAGATATAAAGGATAGGAAAAAATTGTATTTTAAAATGTCACCTGAGGAGTTAACCTGGAAAGGCCTATTTATTTTTTCTTTTCTTGGTGACTGTTCTGAAGTGTGTGATCTTGTCTTCTCTTAACACTTTACTTAATCCTACACTGCATATGGGTGTAAATAGTTGGCCCCATGCTTCATTTTCCCTGGACTGCCTCCTGGGATCTGATTTGCTTTTCTTAGGCAAGATCTTCCAAAGCAAGCAGGGACACCTAGGCACAACAGAGCCAGAGGACTCTAAGGTGCAAGACAAAAGATGCATGTATTTCAAAAGACATGTGCATGAAAGGGAAGAAGCAGAGTGCTAGAGAGATTAATTTATTAATTCAACAATTTTTTACTGAGAACCCTTGTGTGGCAGGAATACCGATGAGTTCTAGGTATAGAGATATAAACCAAAGAGATATGATTACTATCTTTGTGGAATTCACAGTTTTGAAGGAATTTGAGCACAGTTTTGGCACTTTTGTTATCTTGGGCTAAATAATTCTTTGTTGTTGGGGCTATCATGTATATTGTAGGATATTTTGTGGGATTCCTGGCTTCTAACCACAGATGGCCAGTAGCACACCCACAGTCAAGGTAACCAGAAATGTCTCTAGGGGTGTCTGGCTGGTTCAGTTAGTAGAACATGTGACTCTTTATCTCTTTATCTCAGGGTTGTGAGTTTGAGCCCCATGTTGGGTGTAGAATACTTAAAAGAAAATCTTAAAAAAAAATAAAGAGAAAGAAAGAAAGAAAGAAAGAAAGAAAGAAAAGAAAGGAAAAGAAAAAGAAAGAAAAAAAAAGAAAAGAAAAAAAAAGAAAAAAAAGAAAAAATGTCTCTAGACATTACCAAATGTCCTCTGGATTGGTCCCAGTTGGGAAGCACTGAGCTAGAGGATAAGCAAATGTTCACACTTAATTATATCATCACAGTGGTAGCGATCCTTTTGTTATATTTTCTTCTTGCTAACTTTAGAAAATCAGTATGGAAAAAAATATTATTTTTTGGAGGTAAGTGTTTTATTGAAATAAAATATACATATATAAAAGTGTATGAATCTTAAGTTTATATCTTGAAGAGGTTTTTAAAAAATGAACACCCTATGTAAATACCCAGATAAGGAAATAAAATATGATCAATTCCCTAGAAGCCTTCCTCAAGATCCATCCCAGTAACTATTGAAACTTCTAACATCACAGTAGGTACTCTTATGGTAGGCTTCTTCTGGTCATTGTGTCTTTTGTGGGAGTCACTCATGTCATTGCATGTGGAACAGTTTGGGTTTTTTTCATTAATGTATAATATCTTATTTATCCATTCTATTTTTGTGGACATTTGAGTTGTCTCCTTTTTCAGGCCAATAACAATAATGTTCTCCTGAGTGATGTCATTAAGATGGCAGAAAAAGAGGTTTTTTTTACAATCTTACCCTCAGAGAATATTGATTTTGATAGTGGGTAAGAGGAGTTTTGTGGAAGTCTGAGAGTCCTGTGGAGAAGTACCAGCACACTTTTGGAGCAAAAATATCCAAGGTTTGGATACATTGAAAAGAATAAGAGGAATTATTTCACTCTACCTGCATCACCCCTTCTCCAGGGTGACACAGTTTGATCCCAGGAGAGGCCTGATCAGCCTATGATTTCTCCCAGATAGAAAAGAGAGAATGATAGTGCCTGATTTCCCTGGATGTACAAGATAAAGTAAAAAAAAAACCTCATTCCTTTCTTACCCCATCCAGCATATTGGAGTTAGTTTAGTGACTAAGGAGCAGAAAGGGGCTGGGAGAACAGCAGCCAGAGCATATAAAAGTTATATGGAACCTGCTAGCTACTTTCTGGACTCTACCAAGAAGCCCACATATGGGTCTCTGGGGCCTTTCCTGTGGATCCTCCCAGTGGGCATGACAAGTACTCATTGTGCCTCACTTAACCCCCTCCCCCCACTGCCCTGTAGCTGGCTCCCTTGTGTGTGCCCCCAAGGGCAGTAATTGTGAGTCTTAGTAGATGACTAGTGTCCACTCACAGAAACCAGGACTGAATCTGTGGAACTGGGAGAAAGCACATAAAGTAGAGCATTTAGTACCTTAGGGAGAACAAACCAGGAGGCTGTCAGCACCTGGCCTGGCTTTTCAGGACAGAGAGAAAGCAAGAAATTAAAAAATGTTCTAAGAAGCCATAAGAAGTGTGGAGTGGGTGAATCCATAGAAAAGACTGAGAAAGCCTCAGAATTCCCAGCATCACTGACAGATGGTATTTCTTTTCTGAAGCCAGTCAGTAAAAACTGGACGAGGTGACAGCTACTTCAAATGCAAAGATAGCAATGCAGACTTTGAGAAACAAGAAAAATCAAGGAAACATGATACTACCAAAGGAACAGAATAATTTCCTTTTATTTGAGAGAAAGAGAGCACCCAGGGTGGGAAGGGCAGAGGAAGAGGAAGAGAATCTCAAGCAAACTCCCTGCTGCTTGCAAAGCCTGACCTGGGGCTTGATCTCATGACCCTGAGATCATGACCTGAGCCAAAACCAAGAGTCAGATGCTTAACCAACTGAGCCACCCAGGCACCCCCAGAATAATTTTCTAATAACTGACCACCAAGATAGAGAAATCTGTGATTTTGAAGCAGAAATATCCAAGATTTGATACAGTTGTTTATATTCATTATAGTTTTTTTTTTTTTAAGATTTTATTCATTTATTTGACAGAGAGAGAGCACAAGTAGGAAGAGCAGCAGGCAGAGGTAGATGGAGGAGTAGACTCTCTGCTGAGCAGGGAGCCCCATATGGGGCTCAGTCTCAGGACCCTGGGATCATGACCTGAGCCGAAGGCAGATGCTTAATTGACTGAGCCACTCAGGAACCCCAGTATAGTTGTTTTAAGGAAATTAAGTGAGCTACAAGAAAACACAAACATTTAAATAAAATCAGGAAAACACTGTAAAAACGAAACAACACATTTAATTGAGAGATAGGAATCATAAAAAAGAACCAAACAGAAATTCTGAAGCTGAGGAGTACAGTGAATGAAATGAAAGTTGCAATGAAGAGGATCAACAACAGACTTAATCAAGCAAAATAGTCTGTGAAGTGGAGGAGAGGTCATTTGAAATTGCAAACATGTCTTGGGGATGCTGTGGGTTCGGTTCCAGACTACCACAATAAAGTAAATATCACAACAAAGTGAACTAAATAAAATTTTTGGTTTTCCAGGGCATATAAAAGTTATGTTTATGCTTATATTGTAGTCTATTAAGCGTGCAATGTCATTACATCTAAGGAAACAATGTAAATACATTAAAAATATTTTAAAAAATTTTAAAATAATCTCTACACCCAATTTGGGGCTTGAACCTACAACTCCAAGATCAAGGGTTGCATGTTCTATTGACTAAGCCAGCCAAGTTCCCCTACAATGTATATACCTTAATTTAAAAATACTTTATTGCTAAAAAATGCTAACCATTATCTGAACTTTCAATAAGTTATAATCTTTCTTCTGGTTGACGGTCTTATTTCAATGTTAATGACTCCTTACTAATTAAGGTGGTGATGACTGAAGCTTGGAGGTGGCTGTGGCAATTTTTTAAAGTAAAACAATGAAAATTGCCACGTTGCTCAACTCTTGTTTTCATGAATGATCTCTCTGTAGCATGTGATGCTGTTTGACAGCATTATACCCATAATAGAATGTCTTTCAAAGTTGATGTCATTTTCTCAAACCCTGTCATACTTTTTCAACTATATTTATGTAATATTCTAAATCCCTTGATGTCATTTCAACAATTTTCACAGCATCTTCACTAAGAATAGTTTTCACCTCAAGAAACTACTTTCTTTGCTCACCCATAAAAAAACAACTCCTTATCTTTTCAAGTTTTGAGACTGAAGCAATTCAGTCACATCTTTAGGCTCCAGTTCTAATTCTAGTTCTCTTGCTATTTCCACGACATCTTCAGTTACTTCCTTCGTTGAAGTCTTGAACTCCTCAAAGTCATCCATGAGGATTGGAATGAACTTCTTCACATTGATATTTTGACCTCTTCCCATGAATCATGAATGTTCTTAGTGGCATCTAGAATGGTGGATCCTTTCCAGAAGATTTTCACTTGACTTTGCCCAAATCTATTAGAGGAATCACTATCCATGGCAACTATAGCCTTACAAAATTTATTTCTCAAATAATAAGACTTGAAATTCAGGAGTAATCCTTTACCCATGTGTTGCAGGATGTTGTGTTAACAGGAATGGAAAGAGCATTAATTTCTTGTCATTCTTTATCAGAACTCTTGGCTGACCTGGTGAATTGTCAAGGAGCAATAACATTTTGAAAGGAATCTTTTTTTTTTTTTTTTTTTTTTTTTAGCGGTAGAGGTCTCAACAATGGCTTAAAATACTCAGGGAACCATGTTGTAACCAGATGTGCTGTCATTCAGCCTTTGCTATTCTATTTATTGACAAGCAGCATAGAATTAGCATAATTTTAAAGGGTTATAGGATTTTCAGAATGATAAATGAATATTGTCTTCAACTTAAATCACAAACTGCATTAGCCCTGAACAAGACAGTCAGCCAGTCCTTGAAGCTTTGAAGCCAGGCATCGACTTCTCCTTTCTAGCTATGAAAACCATGGATGGCATTTTTCTAAATAAGGTTATTTCATCTACTTTGAAAATCTGTTGTTTAATATAACCATCTTTCTGAGTTATCTGAGCTAGATCTTTTGGAGTGGTTCCTGAAGCTTCTACTTCAGCACATGCTACTTTACCTTGCACTTCTTTGTATAAAGATGGCTTCTTTACTTAAATCTCATGAACCAATCTCTGGTAGCATCAAACTTTTCTTGTGCAGCTTCCTTACTTCTTCAGCCTTCATAGAATTGAAGAGTTAGGGCCTTGCTCTGGATTGAGGTTTGGCTTAAGGGAATGTTATGGCTGATTTGATCTACTATCCAGACCACTAAAACTTTCTCCATATCAGCAATAAGGTAAATTTTTTTTTCATTTGTGTATTTAATGGAGTAGCACTTTTAATTTCCTTCAAGAACTTTTGCTTTTCATTTACAACTTGATTAATTGTCACAAGTGACCTAGCTTTTAGCCTATCTTGGCTTTTGACATGCCTTTCTCACAAAGTTAAAACAATCCTAGCTTTTGTTTTAAAGTGAGAGACATGGGACCTTTCTGGACACTTCAACACTTAAATGGTATTGTAAAGTTATTAATTGGCCTAATTTCAGTATTTTATATCTCAGAGAATAGGGAGGCCTGAGAAGAGGGAGAGATATGGGAGACTGGCCTGTTGATGGGGTAGTCAGAACACATACATTTATGGATTAAGTTTCCTATCTTATATGGGCATGGTTTCTGGCATCCCAAAGCAGTGACAACAGTAACATCAAAGATCACTATTCACAGGTCACCAAAGGATATTAATAATAATAATAATAATAATAATAATAAATATATAATAGAATATATTCTTACATAAATATATAATAATTATTATTATAGTTTGAAATATTGTGAGATTTACCACAGAGACATGAAGTGAATAAATGCTGTTAGAAAATGGCACAGTGCAAATATGTGAAGTGCAATAAAATGAAGCACAACAAAATGAGGCATGCCTGTATCCAGTCAGAGGATAACAAAGAAAAAAGAATGAAAGAGTGAAGAAAGTCCACATGAATTTTGGGATACTATCAAAAAGAACAATTTACATATTATTGGAGTCCCAGAAGGTGAAGAGTGGGAGAAAGGAGCAGAAAGCTTATTTAGAGAAATAATGATTACTAAATCAATGTGAAATGCCAAATATATTCAATAAACCTAGGAAGAAAGAGAGAAATAATGACTGAAATTTGGATACCAAGGTTCATGAAGCTCATAGGTCCCTAACTCAACTCGAAGAGATCTTCTCCAAGACACTTTGTAATAAAACTATCTAAAATCAAAGACAGATGGAGAATTTTAAAAACAGGAAGGAAAAAACATATTCCTCACATACAAAGAATCCACATAGAGCTATCAGCAATTTCTCAACAGAAACCTTCAGGCTAAGTGAGAGTGGAATGTTATATTCAAAGTGCTAAAAAAAATGCCAACCAAGAATACTTTGTTTGGCAAAGTTGTTCTTCAAAAATGAGGGAGATATAAAGACTCTCAAAGAAAAATAAGGAAGTTCATCACTATATTAATCACTATATCTACCTTACAAGAAATGCTAAAGAGATTTCTTCAAGCTGAAATGAAGACACTGATTACTAACATAAAACATATGAAAATATAAAACACACTAGAAAAGATAAGTATATAGTCAAAATCAGAATTCTCTAATACTCTAAAATAGTTTTATATTAGTCATTAAGTCTAGTACAAATGTTAGAAGATAAAAGTAATAAAAATAAGTACAGCAACAATAATTTGTTAATGGATGGAAAACATAAAAAAGGTGTAAATCTTGATATCAAAAACATGAAAGTAGCAAGAGGGTAGAGTTTTGTATGTGATTGAAATTATCAGTGTAAAATAGATTATTACCATGAGATGGTCTATGTAAGCCTCATGGTAGCCACAAAGCAAAAACCTGCATTAGACCCACAAAAGATAAAGAGAATCAAAGCATACTCTTATAGAAAATTATAAGTTGGGGCGGTGGGGTTGGCTCAGTGGGGTAAGCCTCTGCCTTTTGCTTGGGTCATGATATCAGGGTCCTAGGATTGAGCCCTCATCAGCCTCTCTGCTCAGCAGGGAGACTGCTCCCTTCCCCCCTCATCTGGCCTTCTGCCTACCTGTGATCTCTCTCTGTCAAATAAATAAATAAAAATATTTTTTAAAAAAAGAACATCATCAATTCACAAAAGAAGATACTAAGAGGAAGAAAGGAACAAAGGAATTACAAAACAGAAAGTAATTAGATGGCATTAGTAACTCCTTACAAATCAATAATTACTTTAATGTAAATGGATTAAATTATCCAATTAGAAGATATAGGGTGTCTGAATGGATAAAAAAAAAAAAAAAAAGACCCAAGGGCACGTGGGTGGCTCTGTCGTTCGGCTTCTACCTTTGGCTCAGGTCATGATCCCAGAGTCCCTGGACTGAGCTCCACATTGGGCTTCCTGCTCAGTGGGGAGGGGAGTCTGCTTCTTCCTCTCCCACTCTTCCTGCTTCTGTTCCCTCTCTGGCTATGTTTCTCTCTGTCAAATAAATAAATAAAATCTTAAAAAAAATTAAAAAGCAAAACAAAAAACAGACCCAACAATATGCTGCCTACAAGAGATATACTTCAGCTTTTTTTTTAAAGATTATTTTATTTGAGAGAGACAGAGAGCAGGAGCAGTGAGAAGGAAGAGAGGGACAGGGAGAAGCAGACTCCTCACTGAGCAGGGAGCACAATGTAGGGCTTGATCCCAGGGCCCTGAGATCATGACCTGAGCAGAAGGCAGACACTTAGCCAACCAAGCCACCCAGGCACCTCACACTTCAACTTTAAGAACACATGTGGACTCAAAGTAAAGGGATAGAAAAGATATCCCATGCAAATGGAAATCCAAAGAGAACAGGAAAAACTGTATTTATATATAAAAAATAGACATTGGGTCAAGAGCTGTAATAAAGGACAAAGAAGTTCCTTGTATAATGATAAAGGGGTAAATTCATCAAGAGAATTTTAACAGTTGTAATATTAAGGTGGCTGGAGGGGAGGAATGTGGAGGGATGGGCTAAATGGGTGATGAGCATTAAGGAGGGCAGGTGTTGTGATGAGCACTTGGTGTTATATGTAAGTGATGAATCACTAAATTCTACTATTGAAACCAATACTACACTATATGTTAACAAACTTGAATTTAAATAAAATCTTGGAAGAAAAAATAAAAATAACAGGAAGAAAACTGGGAAATTCACAAATATGTGGAAATTAAACAATATACTCCTAAACTACCAGTGGGTCAAAGAAAAAAAATCACAAGAAAATAAAGAAAACTTAAACAAGTATGGAAATGAAGCATACCAAATACTAGTGGATGCAAGAAAAGCAATTCTAAGAGGGAAATTTATAATGATAAATACCTACATTGAGACAAAAGAAAGATTTCAAACAACCTACTTTTATACCTCAAGGACCTAAAAAAGACCAAATTAAGCTCAATCTTAGAACATGGAAATCAGAGCAAAAATAAATTAGATGACAACAACAACAACAACAACAACAACAACAACACCAATAGAAAGATCAATGAAACTAAGAGCAGGGATTTTTTTTAAATAATAAAATAAAATTGACAAACTTTTAGCTAGACTAAGAAAAAAAGATGACTCAAAAAAAAGTCAGAAATGAAAAAAGACATAACAACTGGTACCACAGAAAGGACCTTAAAGATGATTATGAACAATTATACACCCAACTATTGGGTAACCTAGAAAAAATAAATAAATTCCTAGAAACATGTGTCTTACCAGACTGAATCATAAATAGAAAATATGAGCAGGCCAATAATGGGTAAGGAGATTGAATCAGCAATCAAAAATCTCTCAACAAAGAAAAATCCAGGACCCTATTAGCTTTACTGGTGAATTCTAACAAACATTTAAAGAAGAATTAAAACCAGACATTTGCAAACTGTTAAAAAAAAAGAGGAAGGAACATTTCCAAAACTATTTTAATGAGTCCAGAATTATCATCATAACAAAGACCAATAACAGACACTACAAGAAAAAAATTACAGGTCAATATTGTTAATAAACAGAGATGCAAAAATCCTCAACAAAATACTAGCAAACTGAATTCAAGGCTCATTCAAAGTTTTCTGCATTACAGTCAAGTTGGATTTATCCCTGTTTCAATGTAAGCAAATCAATAAATGTGATACATAGCATTAAAAGGATAAAAGATAAAAATATATAGTTATTTCAATAAGTTCAAAAAAATTTGATGAAATCTAAAATCCTTTCATAATAAAGATGCTCAACAAATTTGATGGAGAAAGAATGTACCTTGACAAAATAAATGAGCATATGAGAAGCCCACAACTAACATCATGCTCAATAGTGAAGGCTGAAAATTTTTCCTTTAAGATCAGAACAAGACAAGGATGGATGTTCACTCCAGTCATTTCTATTGAACGTAGTACTGGACGTCCTAGCTAGTGCAATTAGTCCAGAAAGAGAAATAAATTGCATCTAAATCAGAAAGAAAGAAGTAAGATTGTTTCTGGTTGCAGATGACAGGTCTTATATATAGAAAATTGGAAAGACTTTACCAAGAAAACCTGTTTGATCTAATAAATAATTCAACAGAGTTACAGGATATAAAATCAGTATAAAGTAATCTGCTGTTCTTTTGCACACAATAATGAAATATGGAAAAGAGAAATTAAGAAAACACAATCTCATAATAGTATCAAAAACAATAAAATACTTAGAAACAAATTTAGCCAAGATTTGTGAAGAACCAGTACACTGAAAACTGTAACACACTGATGAATGAAATTGAGGAAAATGCAAATAAATGGTAAGATATTTAATGTTCATGCATTGGAAGAATTAATTTTATTAAAAATGTCCATACTACCCAAAGCTATCTACTGATGCAATGTAATCCCCATCAAAATTCCAATGGCATTTTTTACAGTAATAGAAAAAAAATCTAAAATCTGTATAGAACCACAAAAGATCCTGATAACCAAAGCAATCTTTAGAAAGAAGAACAAAGCAGGAAGAATCACACTTCCTGACTTCACACTATATTACAAAGCTATAGTAATAAAATAGTATGGTGCTATCTTAAAAATAGACACATAGACCAATGGAACGGGATACCCAGAAATAAACCCACACATATGTGGTCAACTAATCTTTAGTAAGGGTACTAAGAGAACATAATGGGGAAAGGATAGTCTCTTCAATAAATTATGTGGGTAAAACTGGATAGTCACATTCAAAAGAATGAAAGTGGACCATTATACCACTCACAAAAATGAACTCAAAATGGATTCAGTGTTATAAATGTAAGACCTGAAACCATGAAACTCCTAGAAGAAAACATAAGGAAAAATCTTGGCATTGGAATTGGTAGTGATTTCTTGGGGTTTATACCAAAAGCACAAATAATAAAAGCAAAATAAAAGCAAGATAAAATAAAATAAAAGGGGGACTATATCTTCTGTAGAGCCAAAGAATCAACCAAATGAAAAGGTAATCTATAAAAAGGGAGAAAATATCTGTTAACCATATATTTAAGGAGTTAATATTCAATATATATAAGGAACTTATAAAACTCAATAGCAAAAAATTCATTTATCCTGATTTAAAAGTGGGCAAAGGACCAGAATAGACTTTTCCCAAAAAAACATACAAATAGCCGATATATATGAAAAGGTGCTTCAAATTACTAATCATGACAGAAATGAGTATCAAAAGCCAATGTGATATCACCATCTGTAAGGATGACTTATCAAAAGTCAAGAGATAAAAAGTATTATTGACTAGGATGTGGAGAAAAGGGAACGCTTTTCCACTGTCAGTAGGAGTCTAAATTGGCACACCTTTTATGGAAAACAATATGGAGGTTCCTCAAAAAGTTAAAAATAGAAGTCTCATATGATCCAGCAATCCTACTTTTGTGCATATATTTAAAGGAAATGAAATCACTATCATGAAGGGATACCTATACTCCCCAGTTCATTGCACCAATTCACCAAAGCCAAGATATAGAAACAACCTAAGTGTCCATTGGTGGATGAATGAATTAAAAAAGATGGTATATAGAGATAAAATAGATTATTCAATCTGAGAAAAAAGGAACTCCTGCCATCTGTGATAACATGGATAAGCTTTGAGAGCACTATGCTAAATGAAATGTCAGAGAGGGAAAAACAAATGCTATATGATCTTACTTATATATAGAATCTAAAAAAAGAAAAGGACAAGACCATTCAGAAAGAGAGTATACCGGTTACTGGGATCTGGGTGGTAAGGCCATGCGAGGTGGTGCTGGTCAATGGATAAACCTTCAGTTATTTGATGAATAAGTTCTGAGGATTTAATGTACAACATAGTGACTTAGTTAATACTATGTTGAATGAAATTTGCTAAGACAGTGTATCTTAGATGTTTTCATCACATGCATAAGCAAAGTAGCTATGTGAGATGATGACCTTGTTAATTAGCCTGATTGTGATAATCATTTCACAAAGTGTGTGTCTATTATATATATATATATATTATATATATATAATTTATATATATATAATCATTTCACAAAGTGTGTGTCTATTATATATATGTATATAATATATAATGTATACACCTATACATATATATATATATATATAATTCCTTACATGTACACCTAACTTATTTACTTTTTAAGTGAAACCCTTTTGTAAAAGGATTTTATTTATTTGCCAGATAGAGAGCACAAGTAGGGAAGCAGCATGCAGAAGGAGAAACAGGCAGAGGGAGAAACAATGCTCCCCAATGAGCAAGGAGCCTTATGCAGAACTCGATCCCAGGACCCTGGGATCATGCCCTGAGCCAAAAGCAGATGCTTAACTGACTGAGCCAGGCATCCATACATTGTACACTTTAAATAAATACAATTTTATTTGTCAGTTATACCTCAACAAAGCTGGAGAAAAAAATGACAGTATTCTTAAAAATAATAACTTTATTCAGATACAAATTACATACCATGAAACTCACCTTTTAAAAATGTACAGCTACATACAGCTAAGTGATATTTGTTATATCCAGAGTTGTGCAAGTATCACTGCTACCTAATTTTAGAACATTTCCTTCACTCCAAAAAGAAATACTGTTAGCAAGCACTTTTCTATTATCAATCACTTCCTATTCCTACTCCCTCCCCCACCCACTGCCACTCCCCCTAGCTCCTACCAAGTCTAATGTACTTTCTATTTCTAAGGATTTGCCTATTCAGGCCATTTTATATAAATGTAATCATATTTAATATGTGGTCTTTTGTAACATATCTTTTACTTAGCATGTTTTCAAGGTTCCTGAATTTTATAGTATGTGCCAGTATTTCATTCCTTTGTATACTAATATTCAATTAATATTCCATTGTATGATTGTACCACATTTTGTTTATTCATTCATAGATGATAAGTTGAAATGTATAGGTAATTTCAGCCTCTATATGGTGTTATCTTCCTCCAGAAAGAGTTTCTCTTTTTTGTTTGTTTGTTTTATTGTTTGCTTTTGATTAAGGAAAAGAGCGCCTCCATACTCAATATAAATTGAGTATTAACCTCAATAGAGATTGAGCAGAGTTGAATAATTCCTCCAACAATGTTTTCCAATCATGTCTGTATTTAATATAACTTTTGAGAATGTCTTTAGTATAGTCCCACATTTAAATTACTTTCTAACTACATATAAAACTCTTTCTTAGACTAAGATTTCTTTCTCTTTACTTCCTTGAAAATTATTGTTCCATTATTTTCTTGCATTTATTCTTGTTCTATATAAATGATCTGATCCTTCTCTTTGTAAGGTTTTAGTCTCCTCTTGTTCTATTTTAAAATTTTACTATAATCTGGTGGTGCTTGGGTGGCTCAGTTGGTTAAGCAACTGCCTTCGGCTCAGGTCATGATCCCGGAGACCAGGGATTGAGCCCCACATCAGGTACCCGGCTCGGTGGGAAGCCTGCTTCTCTCTCTCTCACTCCCCTTGCTTGTGTTCCCTCTCTAGCTGGTTCCTCTCTGTCAAATAAATAAAATCTTTAAAAAGAAATTTTTACTATAATCTCTTTAAGTGGAGACTTCATTTATCCTGTTAAGCACTTGTAACCATTTCTGAAATTGAAATTGTTACTCTTCCTTTAGTTTTTGGAAATATAACACTATTATTTTGGAAATATTTCCTTTCTTCCATGAGAGGGACCATTTCGTGGGTAAGATCACAGGTTTTAGAGTCAGAAGTTTGAATCCTGTACCACAGACATTGCAGACATTGCCAGTAGAACGTTCTTGTTCATGTTGATCTTAAGTCTGTCTTCTTATAGCTTCTATTGTTTTTATTTATAAGTTCTTGGTGTCTTCAAAATAAATCTAATTTAGGTTCTACATAAGAGCCTTCAATCATATGTAGTCATGTCTTTGCTCCTCCTCTTGTCCCTATTTTTTCCTCTGTCGGCTGCCTTCTTTGCTATCTTCTATGAATGCATGGCCTTATCTATGTCCTTCTTAATTTTATTTCCATTTTAATGGAAAATAATTCTCTTGGCAACCATGTCATGCTAAATATATATATATTGAACTCAATGTCAGATTAAATTCTTAAGTTCTTTTCAAGTTACTCTGCTGCTGAACTGTCACCCCATTTTGCCTTTATGCAGTCACTTTTTGAAACAGTTGTCCTATGACTTCAATATGGTAAATATTTTAGATGCCAATTTTTGTCATCTGAACTATTTACTATTTTTACAGTTTTATGCAATATAAAAAACTATTAAGCATTCCTCTCTATCCCCATGAGGTCACTGGTAAATCTTGATCATGAAATGACCAAGCTCAGAGTCTGCAGTTACCATTAGAAGAAAATTCCTCATGGGTTGGCATCAATTTGTTAATTTTTATCTTTTCAGCATGGTAAGCTAATCATTTGCAAATTTATTGTATAATGTCATCAAGCCTAGTGGTTTTCAATTTTTGCTGCACATTAGTGTCAACTGCAGAACTTTTAGAAATCCTGATGTCCAGTCCCCACCAAGACAAATTACATCAGGATAGCGGGATCAGGGTTGAATATTTTTTTAAAGCTTTTCAGGTGATTTACATGTGTAACCAAGGTTGAAAACAACTGACCTCGCCCAGTCATACCCTAAATGTCTCTGATGACATGAATTTTGGGGGGCATGCATCTTATAAGTATAAATTCCTGGTCCCAATCCCTGTTCACTGAGTCAGAATCTCCTGGGAAGCCTTGAAAACATGACTACAGGAACACTGATAGCTCATACTAATGATTTTTTTACTCAAAAAGGATATGACCATAGAAGTACTCAAATCTCTGTTGAAATCCAGATTTACTATTTTACCGCATTTCTCTGTAAAGGAAGCAAAAGTGCCAGTATGACTCACACATGTCTGATACATTGCACTTTTTGTGTTAAAATATCATCTTATTGGTGGCAGCCCCTGAGTTAAAGTCCAATTTGTATTTACAAGTATTTTTGTGAATCTTCAAGAACATTGACACATTCAACAGAAATATATTGAGTGTCTCTTCTTGGCCAGGTCTGAGGCCAACCAAGGGGCTACTACTATAAGAAGAAGATAGGCATGCTCCTTGATCTCATTTGTTCACAGTCTGGGATAGGGTGGAGGATATACTAGCATAAAACAAGTGCCCTTAATAAGAAATGATTGTGGTAAATGCAATGAAAGAAAGAGAATGCTGAGATAAGAATGATGGGGATGGTGGCGGTGAGGAGGTAGATTTAGGAAGAGAGGGTTTCTTTGGGAAAGGACATTTGAGTGGTACAAGAAACCTTAGGCAGTCCTAAAAGAAGGAGGGAATAGCACTGCCAGGGAGGAGAACAACATATGAAAGGCTCTAGGGGTAAGATAGAGCCTGAAAGTTTGAAGGATAGAAAGAAAGCCAAGAAAGGAGTGTGGAGACTGAAGTATAAGATGAAATGAGAAACCACTGAATATTTTTAAGTCTGGGTGTACACAGGTGATGTGCTTGTGAGGGTAAAGGATTGAGTAGAGACTGAGGGAAGAATGGAAGAAAAGAGACAGGTTGGGATTTTTTTTTTTTCAGTAGCTGAGATAAACATTGATAATGGCCTAGGCTGGATAATGAAGGTGAAGAGGTTGAAGAGCATATGTATCTTGGAGCTAAGACAAAACCCACTTGGATATGGAATATAGGAAAAGAGAGGAATCAAGGATGGATGTTTGTTATAAAATATGGCCTGATAAATCATGTCTACATGTATCATGTATATGAAAAACATTTTCTTTGGATGATAAATGCTTGGTGTAATTAAATAAACTATAATCAAACAATCATCTAATAAATGCCTGCTATGTACAGACAGACTCTGGGCTGGCTGCTTTAGGATATTCTCTTCTGAGTATCATGGACCTGGGTTCCAACCAGAAGTCAGGGCAATTGGATTCTAAGGCAGTTCTTTAATAAATTATTACATTGTGATTTCTGGCAGTGACATAATAAATGTAGAGCTGAAAATTAATATGAAATAAGTTAGAGTATCTAGAATAGTAAGATAAAATAGTAATTGTTTGAATGAACATTATAGGTATCTGATCTATCCACTATATGTCCATGGGATCACTTTTCTAATGTGAGGGCTTTGAACCAGGAATATCTAACTCCTAGCTCTGACATTCTGCAATTCTGTCACAAGTCTGTAGAAACAAGACATGCTTGCTTCAGAAGCACAGTTCAAGGCATTAAAAAATAAATGCCAAATGAGTGGGTCATGTGGGAGTTTTCATAGAAAGTTCTGATAGAGGAGTAAGATGGCAGAGGAAGAGGAGACCCAGATATCATCAGGTCCTAGGAGTTCAGCTAGATGGTTACCAAACCAGCCAGAACACCTACAGACTGAACAGGAGATCAAAGAGAAGAAGAGCAGTGATTGTAGGAGCAGAAAAGCGACCACCTTCTGGAAGGTAGGATGTGCAGAGAAGTGAATGGGAGATGACATTTGGGAAGACAGACAATGGGGGAGGGAGGGGCCAGCTTCCAGCCAGCAGTAGAGCAGCGGAGCACAAAATCAGAACATTGAGAAGTCTGCTCCATTGAAGAACAGCACCCCAGAGTCTAAGTGGAGGGTGGAGACCTTCTGGGGACAGTGTGGTCTCAGGACCTGCGGGGTCACAGAAGGACCTGGGGTGCCTGAGCATGACAGAGCTCCCAGGTATCAGAGCAGGGAAGCCAGCTGCAGAGGCAGAGCCAAGGAGTGTGCTCTCAGCTCGGGGTTACCTTAAACTGGAATCCAAGGCACAGTCGGGCCACTGCTCTTCAAGCAGGGACCCTGCAAGGGGCAGATTTGGGGAGCACTCCTTCCTCCTCTGGGAGATGTGGTGTAGGAGCATACTGCAGGAGTCTGCTGGGTTTGGAGACTCCAAATGGGGCTGAGCACCAGAGTTAGAAATGCTCAGGTGAGCATGTAGCACAGCCAGAGACCAGGGGGACAGGTATGAGTGACTGCTTTTCTCTGAGGGTGCCCTGAGGAGTGGGGCCCTAAGCTTTTGGCTCCTCTGGGAATAAACTGGGAGGCCACCATCTTGATTCTCTTCCTCCAAAGCTGAAGGAAAGTGTTCAGGAAACAAAAACTACCCAGAGGGAACTTGAGCAGATTACTTAGCCTGGCCTGTGGCAAGGGTGGTGCAGTTCCACCTCAGACAAAGATATTTGAGAATCAATACAATAGGACCCTCCCCCAGAATATCAGTGAGAACATACAGCCAAGACCAAGTTCATCAATCAATGAGAACTGTGGAACTCCAGAGCTAGGGGAATGTACCACATAGAATTCATGGCTTTTCCCCCATTCTTTAGTCTTCTGAAGTTAAATATTAGATTCTTCTGAAGTTAAATATTAGATTCTTTAGTCTTCTAAAGTTAAATATTTTTAATTTTATTTTTTCTTATTCTATTTTTAAAAATTTTTCTCTTTCTTATTTTAATGTTTTTATTCTATCGATAGTTTTTTTTACTAAAATCTTTTTCAATTTTCATTGTTTTAGTCATAGTCTATCCCTTCATTATGTTTAAGCTTATTTTTTGCATACATATACATTTTTCTTTCAAATTTTGGGATACAGTTCCTTCTAATAGATCAAAATATACCCTAAATCTAGCTCATGGCTTTGTTCTAGTCTCCAGCCTAATAACATTCATTCTTTTCTCTTGTTTTTTTTTCTTTTTTCAACCAACTTCTTATCAATTCTTTTTTAAGAATCCTTTAAAATTTTCATCTTTACAGTCATGTTCCATCCCTTCATCATGTATATCCTTATTTTTGCACATATATAAGTTTTTCTCTCTTTAAATTTTGGGAGGCAGTTTCTTCTAACAGACCAAAATACACCCTAAATCAAGCATGTGGCTCTATTCTATTCACCAGTCTATCATATATATATAGAGACAGATAGATATAGATTTTTTCCCCCATTCTTCTCCCTCTGGTTTTGGGTCTCTTCTGATTTGGTTAGTGTATATATTTCTGGGGTCATCACTACACTTTTAGTATTTTGTTCTCTCATTTATCTGTTATCTGGATAAAATGACAAGGTGAAAAAACCTACCTCAAAAAAAAAAAAAAAGAACAAGAGGCAGTACTGATGGCTGAGGACTTAATCAATAGGGACATTAGTAATATGTCAGAACTAGAGTTCAAAATAATGATTATCAAGGTGCTAGCAGGGCTTGAAAAAAGCATGGAAGATACTAGAGAATCCCGTTATGGAATAATAAAATTCCTTTCTGAATAAATAAAGGAACTATAATCTAACCAAGTTGAAATTGAAAAAGCTATAATGAGATGCAACCAAAAATGGAGGCTCTTACTTTGGAAAACAGTGTGGAGTTTCCTTAAAAAATTAAAAGTAGAGCTACCCTATGATCCTACAACTGCACTACTGGGTATTTACCCCAAAGATACAGATATAGTGAAAAGAAGGGTCATATGTACCCCAATGTTCATAGCGGCAGTGACCACAATCACCAAAATGTGAAAAGACCCAAGACACCCTTCAACAGACGAATGGATAAAGAAGACATGGTCTATATATACAATAGAATATTACACCTCCATCAGAAAGGATGAATACCCAACTTCTGCATCAACATGGATGGGACTGGAGGAGATTATAGAGTGAAATAAGCCAAGCAAAGAAATTCAAGTAACATATGGTTTTGTTTACTTGTGGAGCATAAGGAGTAATATGGAGGACATTAAGAGAAGGAAAGGAAATGTGAAATTGGGAAAAATCAGAGAGGGAGATGAAGCATGAGAGACTTTGGACTCTGAGAAACAAACTGAGGGTTTTGAAAGGGGAAGATGGGTGAGTCTGGTCGTGGGTATTAAGGAGGGCACATACTCCATGGAGCACTGGGTGTGGTGCATAAAAAATGAATCTTGGAACACTGAAAAAATAAAATAAAACAAATTATTTTTAAAAATGGAGGCTATTACTGTTAGGATAAGTGAGGTAGAAGAGAGAATTAGTGATACAGAAGACCATATAATGGAGAAGAAAGGAGCTGAGAAAAAGAAAAACAAACAACTACTGGACCAAGAGGGGAGAATTTGAGAGATAGATGATACCATAAGATGAAACAATATTAGAATAATTGGGATCTCAGAAGAAGAAGAAAGAGAGGGGCAGAAGGTATATTGGAGCAAATTATAGCAGAGAATTTCCTTAATTTGGCAAAGGGACCAAGCATCAAAATCCAGGAGGCACAGAGAACCCTACTAAAATCAATAAAAATAGGTCCACACTCCATCATCTAATAATAAAACTTACAAGTCTCAGTGACAAAGAGAAAATCCTGAAAGCAGCTTAGGAGAAGATGTCTGTAACATACAATGGCAGAAATATTAGATTGGCAGCAGACCTATCCACAGAGTCTTGGCAAGCCAGAAAGGATTGTCATGATATATTCAGAGCACTAAAATGAGAAAAATATGCAACCAAGAATACTATATCCAGCTAGGCAGTCACTGAAAATAGGAGAGATGAAAAGCTTCCAGAACAAACAAAAACTAAAAGAATTTGCAAACACCAAACCAGCCCACAGGAAATATTGAAAGGGGTCCTCTAAGCAAAGAGAGAGCCTAAAAGTAACAACCAGGAAGGAATAGAGACTATATACAGTACATATATATATATATATATATATATATATATATATATATATATATGATGTTATAGGCAGTACAGTGGCACTTAGTTCATACCTTTCAATAGTTACCCTGAATGTAAATGGGATAAATCCTCTAATCAAAAGACACAAGATATCAGTTTGGATTAAAAAAAAAACAACAAAAAACAAGAACCATTGTTATGCTGTCTCTGAAAAACTCATTTTAGACCAAAAGACACTTCCAGATTTAAAGTGAGGGGGTGGAAAACAATTTATCATGGTAATGGGCATCAAAAGAAAACTGGAGTGACAATCCTTATATCAGACAAATTAGATTTTAAGCCAAAGACTATAATAAGAGAGAGAAAGGATACTATATCATACTTCAAGTTCTGTCTAATAAGAAGATCCAAAAATTTTAAATATCTATGCCCCTAACATGGGAACAGCCAATTATATAAACCAATTAATAACCAAATCAAAGAAACACATTAACAAAAATACAATAATAACAAGGGACTTTTACATCCCCTCACATGGACAGATCATCTAAGCAAAAGATCAACAAGGAAATAAAGGTTTAATGACACACTGGATCAAATGGACATCACAGATATATTCAGAATATTCCATGCCAAAGCAGCAGAATATACATCCTTCTCTAGTGCACATGGAACATTCTCCAGAATAGATCACATCCTGGGTCACAAATCAGGTCTCAACCAGTACTAAAATATTGGGATCAATCCCTGCATATTGTCAGACAACAATACTTTGAAACTAGAACTTAATGACAAGAGGAACATTGGAAGAAGCTTAAATACATGGAGGCTAAAGAGTATCCCACTAAGGAATGAATGGGCCAACCAGGAAATTAAAGAAGAATCTTAAAAAATCATGGAAAAAAATGAAAAGGAAAACACAACTGTTCCAAATATTTGGGACACAGAAAAGTCAGTTCTGAGAGGAGAGTATATAGCAATACAAGCCTTTCTCAAGAAACAAGAAAGGTCTCAAGTACACAACCTAACCCTACACCTAAAGGAGCTGGAGAAAGAACAAAGAAAACCTAAACCCAGGAGGAGAAGAGAAATAAGAAAGAGCAGAGCAGAAATCAATGAAATAGAAAGCAAAAGAACAGTACAACAAATCAATAAAACTAGCAGCTGGTTCTTTGAAAAAATTGACAAGATTGATAAACCCCTGGTCAGATTTCTGAAAAAGAAAAGATTAAGGAGCCAAATTACTAAAATCATGAATGAAAGAGTAGAGATCACAACCAATACCAAAGAAATACAAGAAATTAGAAGAACATATTATGAGCAACTCTACACCAGCAAATTTAACAATCTGGAAGAAATGGTTGCATTCCTACAGACATATAAACTACCAAAAACTGAACCAGGAAGAAATAGAGAACCTGAACAGACCCATAATCAGTAAGGAGATTAAAGCAGTCATCAAAAATCTCCCAACAAACAAGAGCCCAGGGCCAGATGGCTTCCCAGGGGAATTCTACCAAACATTTAAAGAATTAATACCTATTATCTGAAAATGTTCCAAAAATTAGAAATGGAAAGAACATTTCCAAAGTCATTTTATGAGGCCAACATTGTCTTGATCCCAAAACCAGACAAAGACTCCATCACAAAGGGGAATTATAGAACAATATCTTTGATGAACACAGATGCAAAAATTCTCACCAAAATACTAGCCCATAGGACCCAATAGTACATTAAAAGGATAATTCATCATGACCAAGAGGGATTTATTCCTGGGTAGCAAGGTTGGTTCAATATCTGCAAATCAATCAATGTGATACAATACATTAATAAAAGAACAAGAACCACATGATACTCTCAATAGATGCTGAAAGAGCATTTGACAACGTACAGCCTCCTTTCTTGATCAAAGCTCTTGACAGTGTAGGGATAGAGGGTATATATCATCAAAGCCATCTATGAAAAAGTCACAGTGAATATGATTTCCAATGGGGAAAGACTGATAGCTTTTCCCCTAAGGTCAGGAATACAGCAGGGCTGTCCACTATCACCACTGCTATTCCATATAGTATTAGAAGTCCTAGCCTCAGCAATTAGACAACAAAAAGAAATAAAAGGCATCCGAATCGACAAAGAAGAAGTCAAACTCTTCACTCTTTGCAAATGATATGATGCTTTATGTGGAAAACCCAAAAGACTCCATTCCAAAACTGTTAGAACTCATACAGGAATTCCGTTAACATGTCAGGATACAAAATCAATGCACAGAATTCAGTTGTATTTCTATACACCAGCAGCAAGACAGAAGAAAGAGAAATGAAGGAGTCAATCCCATTTACAATTGCACTGAAAACCATAAGATATATAGGAATAAACCTAACCAAAGAGGCAAAGAATCTGTAGGCAGAAAACTATAAAGTGCTCATGAAAGAAATTGACGAAGACAAAAGAAATAGAAAAACATTTCATGCTCATGGAGTAGAAGAACAAATATTGTGAAAATGTTTATGCTACATAATGTAATCTACACATTTAATACAATCCCTATCAAAATAGCATCAATTTTTTTCAAGGAAATGGAAGAAATATTCCTAAAATTTATAGGGAACCAGAGAAGACCCCGAATAGCCAGAGGAATGTTGAACAAGAAAGCCATAGTTGATGGCATCACAATTCCAGAATTCAGGCTCTATTACAAAGCTATAATCATCAAGACCATATGGTACTGGCACAAAACTAGACACATAGATCAGTGGAACAGAATAGAGAGCCCAGAAATGGACCCTCAACTCTATGGTCAACTTATCTTCAACAAAGCAGGAAAGAATGTTCAATGGAAAAAAGACTGTCTCTTCAACAAATGGTGTTGGGAAAATTGGACAGCCACAAGCAGAAGAATGAGACTGGACCATTTCCTTAAATAGACTCAAAATGGATGAAAAACCTCAATGTGAGATAGGAATCCTTCAAAATCTTTGAGGAGAACAGAGACAGCAACTTCTTCCTAGAAACATCGCCAAAGGCAAGGGAAGCAGGAACAAAAATGAACTATTGGGACTTCATCAAGATCAAAAACTTTTGCCCAGCCAATGAAACAGTCAAGAAAACCAAAAGACAACTGACAGAATGAGAGAAGATATTTGTAAATGACATATCAGATAAAGGGCTAGTATCTAAACTCTATGAAGAACTTATCAAACTCAACACCTAAAGAACAAATAATCCAATCAAAAAATGAACAGAAGAGATGAACAGACATTTCTGCAAAGAATACATCCAAATGGCCAACAGACACATGAAAAAGTGCTCAACATCCCTTAGCATCAGGGAAATACAAATAAAAACCACAGGAGATACCACCTCATACCAGTCAGAATGGCTAAAATTAACAGTCAGGAAACAGCAGATGTTGGCAAGGATGCAGGGAAAGGGGACCTTCCTACACTGTTGGTGGGAATGCACACTGGTGCAGCCATTCTGGAAAACAGTATGGAGGTTCCTCCTAACGTTGAAAATAGAGCTACTCTGTGACCCAGCAATTGCACTACTGGGTATTTATCCAAAAGATACAAATGTAGTGATCTGAAGGGGCACATGCTTCTGAACGTTTATAGCAGCAATGTCCACAGTATCCAAACTATGGAAAGAACCAAGATGTCCATCAATAGATGAATGGATAAAGAAGTTTTACACACACACACACACACACACACACACACACACACACACTGGAATACTATGTAGCCACCAAAAAGAATGAAATCCTGCCATTTGCAATGATGTGGATGAAACTGGAGGGCATTATGCTGAGCAAAATAAGTCAATCAGTGAAAGAGAATTATATGATCTCTCTGATATGAGAAATTTGAGAGGCAGTGCATGAGTCATGGGAGGTAGGGAAGGAAAACATGAAACAAGATGGGAGTGGGGAGTGAGACAAACCGTAAGAGACTCTTAGTCTCATGAAACAAACTGAGGGTTGCTGGGGGTAGGGATGGGAAGGGATAGGATGGCTGGGTTATGGGAAAAATAATTAAAAAAAAGAAAGTTCTGATAAAGAAGAGACTAGTCTGGAGTGGGTTAGTGAAATGATGTTTGCTCTAAGGGAAGCAGATCTCTTCAGTAGAACTAGAAATTGCAGTCAGAGAACAGTGACAGATAAGCTTGCAAAAATGTGTTCAGATGAGCATGTGGAGAGTCTTGGATATCTGGTTGAGATATTTCAGACTTTATCGAAGGGTGAGATGTGAGCAATAAAACCAAAATTTATGACTTCGCCTTTTGAAATCAATTTTAGGTGTATGCAGCATAATGGGATCTAGGAGCAAATAGGTACAGCATTGACGTCAGTGTTCCTCCTGAGAAGTGATTTTCTCAAAATAGGACTCCTGTTTCTTCCCCTTTATCCTAGAAGTAGTTGCGGTCTTAGGATATTATCTGGTAGATTGAAATTTGACTCTTCAGTTTGTCATTTTCTGAGACCTTGGACAGACTCTGGACTGCTCTGTATCTTACTTTTGTGATCTCTTAAGGGGACCAAGAACACTTGCCTTGTGGGGTCATTGTGAAAATTAAGCATGAGAATTTTAATGTCTTACAAACACTGAAGTTTGCATGTACCCTGATACATATGTTCATGCATATGTGTGTGTACTGAAAAGATGAGATTTATGGGGTTGATCAAAATGAATAAAGTACTGGAGGATTAGGGGCAAGATAGGGGCACACTCTGGCCTGAAGGAGAGTTAGGAGTTTGCCACAATTCACACTCTGTCAGAGTGGTCTGAGTCTCTCTTTTAGTAGGTGTTTTTCCATTTCATTGAGCCTTAAAGGCTTACAGTACACACTTGATTAGTCAGATTGTTTTACTGTAAAGCTTTATAGCAGTGCTTATCAATTGATGGTCATGGTGAGGGGCTAAAGGGGTAAGCAACCTGAGATAGTGTTGTATTCCTTAGGTCTGCATCCTCCTATTTCCCCTGCATGAAAACCAACTGGTGAAGTGATTTTATTCTTTGAACTGGAATGTTGCCTTGCTTCGACAGGCTGGGAAAGCAGGGAAGTTCAAAGTCATTGCTGTGGATAATAAACAGTGGTGTCCTCTTAGTGTTACCTAAGACCCATGACTTCACGGTGGTTTTCTACTATTTCTGAAAGAGTGAGCTCATGTCTAGGAGTCACTGTGGATTAAGAAATGCTCAGATGGTCAAGGTTACAACTACCAAAAGTCAAATGATCAAATAGGTTGTTTCAGTTGAGGGGCTGGGACAGGTTCTTGGCCCATGTTTTTAAATTTTTACATCTACTGATTCATTCTAACTCCTTGAGCTACTGCATTCAAGTCTTAGCCTCTGGTCTTTCATCAGGATCTTGGTCAGATACAATAACAGTTTGTAGTGATTACAGATTTATTTTTAAAACACAACCTTGTGACCTTTATATGAAGAGCAGCTTTAAAAAGAAGACTAGAAAAAGTCTTTAAGTTAAACATACATGCTTGGTATTAGGGTTAAAATTGGAAGTGATGCAGTGGGTAAGGCTAACCCAATTTTCCATATGTTTTTAGTTATTGTCCTATTTAGTACAGTATAATTTATATAGGCTTAATCAAAGTTATTATCTTTGACAAAAAGTCAAATGCTTGAAATATTAAGTTGCTTTTTTTAAAGATGAAATACATAATTAATTTTTCCAAAATTGTCTAAAAATGCTTAGTGGTCAGTTTTTCCATATAGACTTATTTAAACATATGTAAATTTGGCATTTTGAGTAGCAATTAATAAAGTGGCTGTAATTTTATTCTTGGATTTTCTCTTACTTTCTGGCTGTTTGATAAGATAGTGGGCTAAGTATTTAAATTACTGTTCTAGTTTTGAAAGATCTTGGCTACTGCTTCGTGGGATAATAAAATAGATTGTATGAAAAAAGTTTCCTTATGGATCTCTTAAAGATACAGCATTTCATTAAAAATAGAATTTACTTGTACTGATTTTATTTTTATTTAATTATTTAATTATTTAATTTTTGATTTTTTAAAAAGATTTTATTTATTTGACAGAGAGAAACAGAGCTAGAGAAGGAACAGAAGCAGTGGGAGGGAGAGAGGGAGAAGCTCCCTGCCCAGTAGGGAGCCCGATGTGGGGCTCGATCCCTGAACTCCAGAATCATGACCTGAGCTGAAGGCAGAGGCTTAACCACTGAGCCACCTAGATGCCCCTTATTTTTTATTTTTATTTTTTTTACCTGTACTTATTTTAAAGTGTAAGTGTTCTCACCTATTATGGCAATTAATAATAATCTTTTCTAATGTAAATAAAATTTTGGTCTAATTATTTAATTACAAAATATTCTTTTTACTACTGCTCCTTAAACTTCTAGATGCATGCCCTTTTATGCAGCTTTTCCTGTATAATATTTATTTATAAGTAACAAAAGTTTAAATACCTAACTGTAAGTAATTTCAGACAGGTCATTTTGAAAATTTTCAGGTTTCATTTTCTTTATCTGTAAAATAAAAATGTTGAAACCAAAATATCTAAGTATCTAATATCTAAACCTAAAAATATCTAAGGTCTTTTCAAACTTTAAAATTGTTATTCCAAAATCTCTTAGTTTTGAACACACATGACAGACAATTTTTTTGACAGTTTTTGGGGGAATTTATCTACAAAGCATTTTGTTTGTTTGTTTTAATGTAGGCTTCTATTGACCTACTTTTAGATTTTTAAAAATATCTAAGGTCCCTTCAAACTTTAAAATTGTTATTCCAAAATCTCTTAGTTTTGAACACACATGACAGACAATTTTTTTGGACAGTTTTTGGGGCATTTATCTACAAAGCATTTTGTTTGTTTGTTTTTAATGTAGGCATCTACTGACCTATTTTTAAAACCCTGTGGATGTAGATGCCTGATTTCTCATTTTTTAAAATTGTTCTTACCATTTAATTTTTATTTTTTTATGTTTTTATTTAATTTCCTGGTGCTCATCATCACAAGAGCACCCCTTAAACCTCATCATTTTTTCACACCTTTCCCCACTTACCTCGCTTTTGGTAACAGGTTATTCTCTATAAAAGCCTGTTTCTTGGTTGGTCTCTCTCTCTTTCTCTTTCCTTTCCTCCCTTTACTGGTTTGTTTTGTTTCTTAAATTCTACATATGAGTGAAATCATATGGAATTTTTCTTTCTCTGACTGACTTATTTTACTTAGCATTATACTGTCTAGCTCCATCCATGTAATTACAAATGGAAAGATTTCATTCTTTTTCATAGTATTGCATTGTGTGTATCTGCATGAATGTTGCTTCTCTGGAACATGTTCCAAGATGAGCAACTGATCTCCCTACTATGCACCCCAGGTGCACTACAGATTGTTGTTTCCAGGATATATGTCTATGGGCTGTTTGCCCTGCCTTTTCTCCAAGGTCAACCACATTTTCCTTAGAGAACTTCCAGAGCCAAGCATGCTGACTTTTAAAACTCCAGCCTTTAAGTCTTGCTAGTTATAAGAACTCAGGGAATTTGGGCTTCCTTGCTTTTCCAAGCCAATTGCTGTGGAGATTCCCTTTCCCAATGCACTAGTCTATATCTCACCCTTCTCCATGACTGCAGCTCTTTCCCCATCATAGCAGCCTTAATCTATTTCTCTCCCAAGCCACATCTTCTCACCTCCTACCTTCTTTGATATGGCTTCTTCTCTACCTTTAGTTCTGAAGACCTGCCACTCTTCAGCTCAATTTCTGGGGTTTTGGGGATGACTTGATAATTATCTAGTTGTATATGTGGGATGAAGCCTGCCTTGGATCCTCCTACTCTGCCACTGTCTTCCCTTCTGAAGTCAAATTTCTCTTAGCCTTTAGTAGACAGTTCCACACAAATGGAAAAACTATACAAATATTGTGAAATGTATCAATGAGTTTTCTCTCCAAAGCAATTCATTTCAATTTAAAAGATTATCAGATTACTAAGCTTTCACGTTTCTTTTGTTTGTACAGTAAGTCTTTTTAAAACTGAAATATTAGAATTTAATTTCTTAGACTAATAAGTTAATAACATAATATATCTTTAAAAAGTTGATGAAAATAAAAATGTCTACAAGATATCACTTGTGCTCACTAAGGTTCTAGTTGTCATGGCTATGTGCCTTATTTTGATAATGAAATGCTACTTTTTAATAGACATATGAAAGAGCTGATGTTTTAATTCCTTATGCTTTCTCTTCCCATTTGGTGAACCCAAAACTTCAATTGAGGTGATAGATTTATAAAATGGTGGAATCTTTATCAGTGTGAATCCTTGTAGTAGAAAAATAAATGAGTCTCCTTTTGTTCCCTGCCTCCATGAAGTAGATACAGTTAGATAGATAGCCAACAGCAGAAATAATTTTTTAAGTCATTGATTCTTTTTTTTGTTACCACAGCATAACATTAGCCCATTCTGACTATTTCAAGTTATAAATGGAATGAAAATAATTTTATACTTAGTTTTAAGAAAAGCACTTTATAAATTGAAGTGTTTAATATTCTATTATGAGCCTCCAAAATGCTTTGTGAAAGCTTAATCAGAACACTTGCATAAAATTTAGCTCAGCTTTCACATACTGTTTTCACAGAGTTAAAAGTAATACTGATTTTGATACAGCTGCAAAGTAAATTATTAAAGAAACATTTTTAGAATTGTGTTACAGTGGAGATAATGGGAAATCTCTGGTGGTGCGAATACTTGTTGGATACATTTTTATTTAAACTCACCTTTCACAGGTTAGAAACAGGCTCAACCACTTCCTAAATACATATTTATTTACCCCTAAGGAGTTTCAAGTCAGTTATTAATTTTTTTAATTATAGAAAATAGGCTCTGAGAAGCAAAGTGAGGGATTTTGGAAGGGAGGGGGAATCTGAGTGGGTTGAGCCTGGTGGTGGGTACTGAGGGCACCTATTGCATGGAGCACTGGGTGTGGGGCATGAACAATGAATCTTGGAACACTGAAAAAATAAAATAAATTTAAAGTCCAAAAAAATAGGTGTTAGCATGTTTAAACAGATTGCATTTGAACCTTCTTTAGTTTTAATTTCAAATTTTTCAGTTTTTTGCTCCAAAGGAAAATATATTATAGAGATTAAGAAATTTAAGAAAACTGTATAAAAGCTGTTTGCATGCCAACTACTGCTTTCATAAGCCATAGAAGTTACCAGCAACAGACCTAAGAGCTGGAAGTGTGTGTTCAAATCTCAGCCCTACCAGTTATGATCCTTCTGATCTTGGGCAAGTTACTTATTCTCCTCGTGGCTCGGTTTTCTCATCTGATAAAAGGAGATAGTAACCTAAAATCACAAGATTTATGTATTACTACATGTAATATGCTTAAAACTGTATCGCCATGAAAAGAGCACTCAGTAATTGTTGCCCAATATTCGTAAACATTTAAAGAGATTTCCTCTTCTGTGTAAAAATGCATCTATTATGAACATTGGGGTACATATGGCCCTTCTTTTCACTACATCTGTATCTTTGGGGTAAATGCCCAGTAATGCAATCGCAGGGTCATAGGGTAGTTTTAGTTTTAATTTTTTAAGGAATCTCCACACTGTTTTCCAAAGAGGCTGCACCAACTTGCATTCCCACCAACAGTGCAAGAGAGTTCCCCTTTCTCCGCAGCCTCTCCAACACTTGTTGTTTCCTGACTTGTTAATTTTGGCCATTCTGACTGGTGTAAGGTGGTATCTCAGTGTGGTTTTGATTTGAATTTCCCTGATAGCTAGTGACACTGAACATTTTTTCATGTGTCTGTTAGCCATTTGTATATCTTCTACGGAGAAGTGCCTCTTCATGTCTCTTGCCCATTTTTTGATGT
>PITA01012695.1:0-46028 GCA_004023965.1 Spilogale gracilis | reverse complement strand
AAGCAGGGAGGGAAGGAGGAAGGCAAGGTGGGAGGGAGGGAGGAAGGAAGAAAGAAAGAAAAGGTTTGATTTGGAGAATAACCAAACAAAAAAAACTCTGGATCCAGGGCTACTAAGGCAGATAGAGGGCAGAAGACTTAAAAAAGGGGAGGTTTAATGCAAGTCTGTTTTCTAAATTTAGGACTTTTCAGCAACTTTCTCTGTTCTCTTCCAGAAAGGTATCAGCCAAGTCCTAACATAAACTCCTCTAAAACTCCCATGTGCTAGATACTATCCCTACCCCAGGTAAGATATCCTCGTATGCTTCTGCATCTAGGCACATAGATGCCTGCAAACATACCAAACTGAAGCATTACTCACATAAGTGGAGAAGTAAATCACATTTTTAAAGCTTTACTGAGAATTCTGAACAGGTATCAAAAATAACTAGACATGAAATAAAAACAAGAGATGAATGGAAATAAAATCAGAACTGAAGAGTAAGTGAAAACAGAGATGGTACAGAGAGCAAAAGATGGATTCAATTGCCTATAATTTACACTGTGGAAAGTTAAACAAAATTATACACTCATAATTAAAAAAAGGATATAGTAAAGAGGAATAATCAGAAAATAAGAAAATTGATGGAAATTAAAAATGAGAACTCTCACAGGACGTAGAAAATAATACAAGGACAAGAACAAAAAAATGGTGAAAAAAAAAAAGAAAAATTTTTAAAAATCTATTTGAGTATCTACTCCAACACATAAGGAGCTTAGAAGTTGTTATTCCTATCTTTACATCAAAAAAAACTGTACAAACTGAAAATTAATGACTTTTAGTAAACCCAAGATACATCACCGCTCAGAAATCTTGGAAGACAGGCACTGCATCTGCTTCTCAGAGAGATGCAGCTGCGGTCTGATTATCTGAAGAAGAAGCTGATGGAGTCACAAACTGGAATGAAACACTTAAATATCTGTGTTTGACAAAGTACAGGCTGAATGTGGACTAGTATGAGAGTGAAAAATTCTCAGGTCATAGTCTTAGGGGGACTCCTAACTTTTATGGGACTTATACCTCCAGGAGACCCAAAGTTTCTAAGCATAAAGATCCAAGAAAAATCCATTGTGGTTCTGGCAGAGTAGTGTTTTGTTTTGTTTTGGTTTGGTTTTGTGCAAAGATAACAGAGTCATGCCATTTGATTCATCAATTCCATGCCTGGGATTTTACCCGACTTACTTCAAACTGTGTCTCCACAAAAATACCTTCATTAAGAATATTTATAGCAGCTTTATTACTAAAAACTGGAAACAACCAAAAGATCTTTCAACAATCCTTCAATGTTAGGATAAACAAACTTTGATACATCCACACAATTAGATATAATTCAGTGTAAAAAAGAATGAACCAGAAGCCTTAAAAAGATGAGAATGAATCACAAATACATAATATTAAATTAAAACGACCGATAAGAAAGGTCTACAAACTGCACAAGTCCATTTATATGACATCCCAGAAAAGGTAAAATAGAGACAGTCAGATCAATGGATGCTATGGGTCCAAGCAGGAGCCCTTGGCTAAGTGAAGTGCAGAGGATCTATCAAGGTAGTAAAACTATTCTGAATGAGACTGTAATGTTAGATGCATGATACTATGTATTTTCAAAATCCACATAACTTTACAACACAATGATTCTCAACATACATACATTTAAAAAAAGAACAAGAATCATTGTGAGGGGTGAGGAATACCAGAATGGAATGCACGGTGACCCAAAACTTATAGCAAATGTATAAAACAATCTCCCTGAAGGGAGGTCAAAGTCTCAACTTAAGTAATTTTGGTAACACATGGAGTCCTCAAGAATAAAGGCAAAAAGAACCACAGATACTCTGTATTCTAAGTGATAAATCTGTTTCTCACACAGGGAAGGGTTAACAAGTCTGAAAACACTGTACATGGATACTCTGAATTGAACAATTAAGTAAATAAATGGTGGATGGTGAGCGCCAGGCTTCTTACTCTTAAGGTGGTTAGAGATAAACAAGGGGAGAAGCCTAGACTGATCTATCTGGTAATGGATAGTGTTGGAAGCCATTTGTATGAACTTCTGTTTAACTTACTAGAGACACATATGATTTCATATAGAACTATTGATAGGTAAGTGTGTATTTATGGGTTAGTATACAGGTATTTCCTTTTCTGTCAGCTGGAAGGGCCTAGAAACAATGATACACCAATACAAAGAAGAACACAAAGTACTCAGATCCTGGCTTCTAATACCATTCTCCAGTGAAAGGAACCAGAGTTCCTGGAAGAAGTGGCTGATTCCAGGGCTGGGGCAGGAAATACATGAGAGATACCTGAAGCATCTTATGGTAGCAGAAAGTTAGGAAGGTGTCAGTGATGGGGGTATGTCAAAGGGATGCAGGCATCCATAAAAGAACTCCCTAATGCCAAAGTGGTACAATTAGAGCAACCCATTAGACAGTAGTAGATTAAAATCTCAAGTATATCTCTGAGCCCATAGAGATAGCAAAATATTTTGAATAAATATATCAGGAGAATAGACAAACTGCTCATGCAAAACAATTCCAAATAATTTATGTAGATACTCTTCCCTCACAGAGATGGAGTGTTACTCCCTACTCTTTGTGGTCTACTCATATTGACTTTCTTTCAAATAGTATGGCATGTAAAAGGAAAAAGAAATTACAGTGACAAACACTACCTCAGTCAGGTGATCACAATTAACACTAATAGTGATAAGTCAGTCATGTTGATGACTTCACCACAGTGGTCTTCCTTTAAAAAAAAAGATTTTATACACTTATTTGAGAGAGGGGGAGAACACGAGCAGGAGTATGTAATACCTAAATAAACAGACCCCAATAATCTACCTAACACATTCAGATTCTTAGGAAGTTGTTGGATGGTGTGTTGTAATAACAGGGGAGTAAATCAAATAAGAGAATCACATCTTACTTGAGCAAAAGAACCATCCATTTCACTGCATTCCTGAAACAATGTTAACAAATTAGAGAATATACTATTTTACCAATATCCTGAATCTAGATAGAGAGAATAAAACTTAATCATTTGTTTTGCTTGGTGCTTTTATAACCTTTAACTAATAATTGAATAAAAGGAGGAGTTGTGGTGTGTTTTTTTTTTTTTTTAAGGAAAATGTGATTGTGTGGGATATACTTGAGGTCATGTTGGTGTTTTCAAATAATAAGAATAAATGAATTCATTAAATGAAGAGCAAATATTTTTAGACGGGTATAATATTTATTCAATTTATACCAGATTTTTCTATTAGAGTTAATCAGGCTCATTAATATTGCAAAAAGAATGTCAAAAATTAACATGTCATATATATAAATTCACACTGATTGTCAAACTAAAATTGAAACATCTTATTGCTATTTTAATACATTTTAGAAAGATAATTTCACCCATTTTAAAAACTACCCTCTGAAGAAAGAATACAAAGTTTCTCTGAAACCTAATCTTAAACTGCTTTTTCATCCATATTGAAGTAATCTTTCTGCAATAATGGGGGAAACACCCCTTGTCTACCTCCCCACTAAAGGTTTATATGAGAAGAGAACGCTTTTTGTTTTTTTTTTTTTTTTCCCATTTTCTTCTCTGTAACAGATGTGCCTTCTCAAAATACCCTGCAGGAATTATGTGAGCATGGTAACAACCAACAGGCTGCTGCTTTGTATTACTTTCCTAGACTAATTATAACAGAAGCTGGAAAATCTGCTTTGTCTCAAACTTTATACATGAAAAATAAAATAGGTTCAGAAAAAAAGATTTTATGCTCTTATCCTAAGGAAAAAGGGTGGAGGCTGAGTCAGTGGAGCTACAATAAACAATGAGTACTAAGAGAGGGTCTTTTGAAGTTTTTATTCATTTCTAACACACTGTGCTACAGAGGAATTTAGGAGAAAAGTTTCATAAAACTATAAAAAAAACTTGGTCTTAGTTCTTGAAAGAGTTTTAAATAGAGAACAGAGATGATGAGAATAAAAAAGCATAGTCTGTAATCCATAAAAGCTCAGGTGTGGAAGATTTTCAAAGTAATTGCATATTAATTTCATAGTGTTTTCAGAATATTTAAATTTCATGCAAACATAATAAAGAAAACATTTTGCTTTCATTATAAGGTACTTTTCTTTATCTCCTTCAAATTACTGCCATCATTTCATTTAAAAAAATATTTTTAAAAGTTCTCCCACATTATGATGCACAATAAATCATATGATATTCATTCCACGAACCATTCCTTCAGGTGTTACTTGGAAAATATCTTTATTACTTCTGATTCATTATCTTCACTGTCTGTTGGAATTATTAATTTTATATCTCTAGCTCTGATTTGAAATTATCATTTTTTTTTCCTGCGAGAAAATTTTACCTGGGATGACATATGAAATTTTTTTTCATTTTTATTATTGGGACACTTTTCTCAAGTATTCATGTTTCCATTATTTTGTTGAAATTGTATGGTGGAAGAGGATGTGTTGATGTGTTGTAATATTAAAACATTCTCAGTGTAAATCATGAATTACCTGTTAGTAAGGCCCAGGTGTAAAGTAATACCCTTAAATTTTGATATGGACTTAGAAAGAATACTAATTCTAATTAGTAGAAAGGGTAAGACAATAGAGTATTAAACTTGAACATTCATATCACAAAATATTGCTCATTCTAGGTAAACACAACTCACTAGTAGTATTTTCACACATCATTAATACATCATTTATGCATTAATTTATACACTAACTGGTAAAAATTTCTGCCCTGGGATTTCTAAGACTAAAAGCCTCTGAACATGAACTAAGGAATAATATACTATGGCCTATGACATCTTGAAAATATAGTTGACCCTTGAACACATGAGTTTGAACCATATGATCCACTAATACAAGAATTTTTTGTGATACAGTATTGTAAATGTATCAAATTCCTTTTGATCCTAACATTTTTCTCTTTATTATAAAATGCATGGTATATAAAACACAAAAAGACAAAATGTGTGTAATTGGGAAGGCTTCCAGTCAACAGTAGACTATTAGTAGTGTTAAGTTTTTGAGGAGTCAAAAGTTATATGCAAATTTTCAACTATGCCAGAGGGTCAACACTCCTAACCCCCATGCTGTTCAAGGGTCAACTGTAGTCAGCAGTCTATAATTAACTCATATATTAGCCCACACCAGGAGAATATGTGGGGTGAAAATGAGATGAATAGCAATAATTATTCACACCTTTGAAAATAAAATTTTCTTGCAAAGACCTTGAGACAGATTACATAAGAGCAATGAATGGAACACAAATTTATAAACAACTTTAACTCTCTTCTCATTAGAATTTAGAAAGCATTATAGATTTATGTTTTGTTTCATAATCTTGTGTTTGCTTTCTTTTCTTTGCATTCTTTCTTCAGTAGTCTTTCTGAAAGTTTTTGATTAATTTCTTCCTGTTTTCTCTAAACTACATGAAAAAGAAGGGAGACATATTTATTCATGGCGAACCCTGAACAATAAAGGGAAGAATTAGCCCTAAAGATCGTAAGTCAAGAGTCATGAGGAGGCCACTATTAGGAGAATGTTAAACTCATGGCAGAATTACAAGGGCCTGATGGTGGGGACCAGTACCCCTGCATGAGCACTTTGTGTCAGTTCACTGAGGATATTTGAGTGTTTGTGTGATTAGGTATACACATGATTTCTTCCTTCTTTCCTGAGGTGTTGAGGACTGACTTGGACTTTAAAGCTGGTCATAATATTTATTAAGTCTAAGAAAAATGTCAGTTTTTTTACATTTATAATTTCATTCTCATCTCACAACTAACTGAAATACTATGTTAGTATCCATATTGTCCTCATTTTACATATTAAAAACATCAGATATAGATACACAGTCATTTGTTTAAAATAATAAAGGAGACTAAGTTTTCACTATTCAAGGGAATACACTGGTCTATTTCCAGACATTGCACTGATTGAAAAATGTCCCACAGTTCATATTTCTTTAACTCCCACTGCTCTTTTTTAATCAAGTGCTTATAAAAGTCACATTTAATAGACTTCTTCAGAATAACTCTGTATGTAACCTTATAATCAAACTATGAAAATAATTTTAGTTTAAGGATTCAATTTTAAATGTCAAAATAACTCATCTATTAAAGTCTGTGTCTAAATGTCCAGAGTATTGATTTCTAACAGAATTGATTACATTCTGTATATTAACTCGAAGATATTTACCTGCTCCAGATTCTTCTCAACAGCTCAGTGAGATCATTTTATGGATAAATAGTAATGAATCCCATTATTTTTTCCAAAAAAAGCATTGTTTCCAGTGAGTTGGTCAACAATTTTAGAAAAATTTAAAGATTACACTTCTAAAAAGTAAATTTTTCTGCACTAGTCTATAAAACACTGAAAAGTTGGCATTCCAATTTAAGTATTTATACACAACTAGAAATGTGTTTAATTATTTGTTTTACAAATTCTTACTAAAAACTGTCAAATTGGGAGTTTTAAAGATTAAAATGGGGTATTTTGACACTTAAATTGAAATCATAATATAAGTTGAAGAATAGAAAATGAAGAGATAGAAGAAGGTCACTCATTCATTTACTTGAGAATTATTTCTTTAATACCATCTATGGATCAGAATTTTTAATTTTTTAAGTAAAGTTCTATGCCCAAGATGGGGCTTAAACTTATGACAATGAGATCAATAGTTGCATGCTCTACCAAGGTGTCCCTGGATCAGAATTTTCATAGTTTTATACTTTTTGAGGATGTATAGAAAAGCACCACAATTCAGGCCTCAAGAAACTGGCAATAGAGTAGAAAATATACCAGGAATTATCATGAGTTTTGTCAATAAATTTAAATTATTTAAATACATATTAAAACAAACAACACCAAAATTTAGACAAATACCACTTCTACTAAGACCGAAAGAATTAAATAAAAATAGAACAAAATCTACACCAGCCAAAGGCTTTTCTAAAAAAAGCAAAAATCAAAATATAAATACAAATCAACATAGACTCTGAAAGAAATCTACTAAATGGAGCTTTTATTACTTGAAAAACAAAAGTTATGATAAAGGATAGTTATAGGTAATAAACATACGTAAATGAGTCATTTAACGCACAGAAAACATTAAAAAATTTAATACTGCTTCCTCAGTATTTAATAGTCATGCAGAAAAATCAAAGACATAGATAATTTAAATTAAATAATTAAATGTTAAAGATGATATAATAATTATATTTCTTTTGGGTTTTTTTAAAGATTTTATTTATTTGAACAGAAACACAGCCAGACAGGGAATAAGAGTGGTGGGAGTGAGAAAGGGAGAAGCAGGTCCCCCACCAAGCAGGCAGCCCAATGCGGGGTTCAATCCCAGGACTCCGGGACCATGACCTAAGCCAAAGGCAGAGGCTTAACCACTGAGCCACCCAGGCACCCCTAATAATTATATTTCAAATTTTCATCTTCCAATGAAAGGATAAAGATTTTTATAGTGTCATTAAGCATTTATAATAAATTATTATATGGTTGACCTTAAAGAAAATTTCTATAGACTTTGAAAATCAGAAACTCTGAAACAAAGCTTTTGAGAAACAAATGAAGATGAGAAATCTAGTTAAACATAGAAACATATGAATTATAAAAGCAGGAAATAAATTGAATAAGTAACTCCAAGGGCTGTGTCTGTCTTTATTAAGTAATAAATTAGACAAATAATATTCAAAAGTCAATGAAAAATGAGAAACATCAGTACATACATAAATTCAAAGTAGAATAGATAATATATAAGAAAATATTGTATAATTCTAAAACAAACAAAAAAAAGGAGCATAATTTTTCCATGAGAAAAAAAGTTCTAAAAAAGAAATTCTAAAGCTATAAAATTGAAACTGCTATAAATAACACTAATTCCATAGTTTTATTCATGAGCACTTTAAATTCCTCAACTCCACAGAAATAGCTCTCTTACATACTTAAAATATTATTACACTGAAAATAGTAATAAAAAACATCAGAGCATTCAAACACAATGGAATAAACTTAAAATGATCATTGATTTGCAGAATAAAAGAATCAATAAATTTTAATAAGAATGATAAAGGAGAATTGAATAAATGTAAAAAAAAAACCTGTACCCTTTCATATGCAATTCAATTTTGTTGTTATTTTTTCAAGTTAATGCATATAATTAAAGCTATTCCAGCTTTATAATTTTTGACATATTCTAAAACTTAAAGGAATTTGTTTTAAAAAAAGAATAACAAAATGCAGAAACAAAAATACGGTCATTAAAGACATTGTAGTTCTTTTTGATGAAGTTGGAATTTAAATCAGTAGAGAGTTATTAAAAACTGTAATTGGTAGCACATTTGGTCAGATGTTTTTTGGAAAAAATCATTATATCTCTATTTCTCGAAAACCAAGCAAATAGTCCCCCCAAAAATAGAAATAGGTTTGCCTAATAAAATACAGTATACACAATTTAATTAGAATTTATGATAAGCAACAGAAGTTTTCAATATAATTTATCCTATGCAAAATACACTAAAAATTATCAGCTTTTTATCTGAGGGTTTAATTTAAGTTTCTTCTGTTTTTTTCATTTTCTAAATCTGGCAGCTATGGAGACAAGTTAAAAAAACCAGACATTAGAAAAGAATCAGAATTTTAAAAACACTAAAGAATAAAAGCAAGAGACTGATGCATGAAAGTAATATATTTGACCAAATATTTTATAAGAAACATCTTTGAGATATATCCTATATTTACTGAAAAGGAAAGTTAATAATTTAAATAATGTTTAATGTCACTCTTTCAAATCATTAAGTATCCAAATAGAAGAGATGACACGGTAATTCATTTAAAAAATGTTAAATGCGGGGCACCTGGGTGGCTCAGTTGGTTAAGTAACTGCCTTCAGCTCAGGTCATGATCCTGGAAAACGGGGATTGAGTCCTACATTGGCTCCCTGCTGGGCGGGAAGCCTGCTTCTCGCTCTCTCACTCCCTCTGCTTGTGTTCCCTCTCTCCTCGCTGTGTTTCTCTCTGTCAAATAGAAAAATAAAATCTTTTTTAAAAAAAGTTAAATGCTAATAAATACGATTAATCTTCCATTTCATTCATGATTGTAGAAATCAAACTTTATTTTTTAATTTGAACAACTGTATTACTGAGGTACACGTGCAGTCCTAGATGTCATATAGAAACACATGAGCGAGAATCACCTTTGTCCTTTTTGGCCCAGATTCACATCTGTATGCTCTGTGCAGGACAGCTCTTTCCCTGCCCAGGCTCCAACAGCCAGCTGCCTCTGGCACAAAACACCTCCAAGGTGCCTCCTGGGTCCAGGTCATCAGTCTTTGACTCCACTGACAAAGGCCTAACCCGTTTACATTCCACAAAGGGGAGGACTTGTCACCAGAGCAGACATCCACTCTGATTCAACAGTGCCCTGGGGAAGCGGGTGTGGTGGCCCTTTTCAAATAGAGATGCCTAAATCCTCTTAGACCAGTTAAATCAGGATATCTGGGAATGGGACCAGAACATCAGTGTTTTTAAAATCTCTCCTCATAATTCTAATGTGTAGTCAGTGTTGTGCTTCTGACAAAGGAAGAAAAACATAAAAAACTTTCACAAGGTGCTTTCTGAAACATGACATAACACATATGAGAAAAAGAATGATGGAATCAGCATTTGAAAATTATCAAGATTTATATGATAAAATATTCTGGAAAAATATCCAGTGATCTACACTGCAGAAAGTGTTGAAAAAAATATTTAAAGACAGGGGCGCCTTGGTGGCTCAGTTGGTTAAGCACCCAGCTCTTGATTTCGGCTCAGGACATGATCTCAGGATTGTGAGATCAAGCCCCTCATCGGGCTCCATGATGAGCATGGCATCTGCTTAGTCTCTCTCTCCCTCTGCCTCTATCCTTATTCCCTTCTTTCCCTCCCTAAAAAAAGAAAAATGTATGTATACATTTAAATACATAAATTTAAAATATGAAATATATATATTCAAAGACAAAGGGTCAAGGACCTTACTTTCAAATAATTTCTGTAATATTTTTAAATAGGAAAAGAAAAGCAATGTAATAGAAAAAAATGGTGTGAGTGAAAAATTTACTAAACAAAATATGTCCCATGAACACTAAATCTCATGAATAATCCAGAAAACATAAATTAAGATGAGAAAGTTCTTTGCCTCGTAAAGAGTCTCAAAATATTCAGGGTTAAGTATCCTGAAATATTGTCAGTGAGTGTATAAATCATGTCTTTTCAAGACAAATTTAACACTTTCCACACAGCTTAAATGTTTGACCCAGCAGTTCATATGTACAAAGGTAATGTAGAGTGATAGTCATTGAAACAGGGAAAGAGTAAAAATTTGGAAATTAAATAAATGGCACACACAAAATTTAATGACTTAATAAACAATTTCAGCTTCTATTGTGTCTGGATAGGAAAGGCTATGATGTAGTAATAAACATCCCCAAACTTTAGTGGCTTTTAACACAAAGGTTTATTTCTTACTCATGCCTCAAGTCTCCACATCTCCTCACTTCAGGGCCTTACCTAATGGAGCAGCTGTTATTTCGAACCCGCTAGTCACTGAGGCAGAGGGAACAGACCTAGCAATTAAATACGCTGGCCAGGGTGGCTCAGTTGGTCAAGCAACTGCCTTTGGCTCAGATCATGACCCCAGGGTCTCCCTGCTCGGCAGGGAGTCTGCTCCTTCCTCTCTCTCTCCCCTGGTCCTGCTCACTCTCTGTCTCTCTCAAAGAAATAGATAAAATCTTTAAACAAACAAACAAACAAACAAACAAATCAATATCCTGGCCAGGAGGTGGCATGTTTTCATTCTACTAATAGAATGTGGTGGCACTTTATTTACAGTGAAGGAAATACTAATAAAATGTTACATAATATGAATCTATACACCAAGGTAGGTAGCACAGTGATAGCTGTGTGTGCCTGTGTGTGTGAGTGTGTGTGTGAGTGAGTGTGTGTGAGTGAGTGAGTGTATGTGTGTGTGTGTGTCAATGTGTTTTCATCTGTGGAACACTGTATTCGGGACTCATTTCCTGCAGCCCCCCAATGATGGCAAAGTCCACATTCCTTTCTTAGGCTTACAAAGAGGAAAGAGAAAAATAACTATGAAAATATTATATCCACTCAAAATTCTTCTCCTGAACCTGCTCTATAAGGAGAGGACCGTGGCTTTATGGGAAAGATGGTTTTAGAGATGGAAGGTACTTTCTTCCCTCTCAGCAGGGAAGAGTGTTGGAGTCCCACTTCACTCAAAGCCAAATGAAGAGGCAACTCGAGGAAACTGGCTGGTGGATACTGAGAGTGGTTTTCTCCCGAGACAAACACCTGTCTTCCCTCGCGCTCTGTGCTTGCTCAGCGGCAGACAGGCGCCTCTCTACGTGGCCAAAACAGTAAAATGTTATGAAGTTGCTACAAAAACTAGACCTCTGTTTCTGGAGTTTGGGAGTAAGGATGAATTTTGAGACTGAAGACTACATTTTGTGTGAGGTTTCTGAAGGCAGAGGCTTTTGAGAGTAGCCACCAACAGGCTGAAAAAGATCTTTGGAATCATATGCCTGAGAGGAGGACAGAGGCTCCCATGAGCAGTCTCGACTTCCTGCAGAAAAAACAGGGTTTCATAAAGAAGCATGACGTTTAGGGTAGGGTAAGAGCTTTTCACACCCAGGTCCCATACAGAGGATACAGATGTCAATCAGGGCCAAAAAGGACAAAGGTGGTTCTCCCTCAGGTGTTTCTATAAGTCATCTAGGACTGCAAGTGAGGGTAAATCCTTCTCAGGAAATCATATGCATTGTAAACTCATAAGCCACAAACCAGTGGAGGTCACCAATGAGGAAAAAACCTGAAGGAAACAGGACAAAGCAACATGAGCCTGAGGACTTCTCCTACTACTGGTGATGAGTTCTCATTAATAGGAATCCCCTAACCTCCACCTTTCCTCTTCCCAGTTCCATTCCCAGATGGTCAAGATCCACAGAGTTGGGACCTTGAGTGAAAGAACCAGGCAGTCTCTTTTCCTTCCAGTTTAAAGTCCTATGACCTCTCCCTCCCCACCCATGAGAAAAGGAAAAGAAAATACAAGTGAGAAATGCTAGAGAAAGGAAAACTGTTGAATTCAGTATTAGAATCTTAATATATACTGAATATTGACTCAAACTTTAATAAGTAAAAGTGGTCAGAAATTTAAGAGAACAGGTACTTGACAGAGGAGATGTGAACAGACTGTCTATGAAGATAGAAGCCATAAAACTAAAACCACATTAGGTTTTATCAAATGAATTACGACTCTTCAATAAACAGGTTACCCATAGGTAGAATGATTACACGTTTATATGTTCATGGAAAATATCTTGGCAAGTTACATATTAAATTGTTAACAGTGCTTGGTTATCTCTAAGAAGCAAGATTAAGACAGTGGTATTGTAAAGGGAAACTTCTATATTTTCAGTTTGTAAGACTGTTTTCTAGACCTTTTTATAACAAAAAATAAAATATATTAATTCTACAATTGCAGATTAATAGGAAATGACTTCACAAATTCAGTTGCATAATGTTCAAAATTACTGTGTGCCTATGGAAGGAATTGAATAAATTCTGTCTTGCTTTTCGGAAATAGTTGGATTTCTTTACATTTAACTATTTGTTAGTGTAGTAGAAAGGGGATAATTCTACAAACTAACACTGGTCATGTCTTAGCTAATAAATTGTATTTCCATTGTTTTAAAGGACAAGAATATTTGCTTATAATTGCCTTGTCATGAATGGCCACCTCTCAATTATATGTGGTACTGACAGACAAAAAAATGCATGGATGATTAAAAGCCAGAGAGAATACCCTCATGTAATTTTAGGTAGTATTTTCAATCTTTCTTTCCATGTAAGCTCTTAACAGTACTATTAGCAATTACAAATACAAACTGGTTCAAGTTTTACAACCCGTCTCCTCCTGCACTGTGATGGACCTACGGACACAAAGTGAAATGAGTGAAAAGTAGTCATCAGCAGAAAGGTGGAGGAGAAGAGCGGGTGGCTAGGAGTCCAGTGCCATGTCATCAGGATATGAAACCCAAAAGTGAAATATAAAATGTTAATTGTCCTGAATTTATGTGACTCTATTTCTCAAATAAATGGTAGGCAGATGTCAATAGCTCACTTACATTATATTATTAAGGCTGTTTTCTGTTTATCCACAGCTTCTCAGATCCCTGTTGTCAATTATGGCATTATACTGCATGAAAATGTTTTAATGATGACAAACTTGATAAATGGACACTCTTAATTATTGCCTATATCTTCCATTAATTCAGTTATATCAATCCCAACCGATATAAAATCAACCAAGGACTGTTAAAATGGCTTTTTAAGAGAGGAGCATATTCAATGAAATGAAAACAGTGTCTTGATAATTGTCTCTAAGCACTAGGACATTCTTTTCTAGTGGTGGCAGCTGCTCTCTCCTTCTGTCTCTTATTCTGTTCACTAACTGGGCTTAACTATAGTGACCAAATCATCTATCCTCCACTGACTTCTCTTCCTCACTTCCCCGTGTTTACTGGTATTCCCTGTCCTTTGTTTCTCATTCTCTTTTTTCATATATTAGATACTGGAGTTCTATTTTCTTTGATTCCTCGTAGAAATATAGTTATCTTTCCTACTTTGGAGCATATAAAAAGGCCACTCTCTACTATTTGCTGTGCTTTCTCTTAAAAATCCCAGCCAACTCTTATTCAACTCTCCAGTAAGCGTTTGATTCCCCTCACTGCAACCAAATGTCATTTATAAGATTATACTGCTGTCAGGATTAACTCAAAGTCCAATCCTTAGACACTAATGAGCTAAGTTGTAAGGTATTGCTTTTTTCTTATTGCTTGTGCTGTCTTCAAAAATCTCAACCCCACCCTGAACTCTGTTAGTTTGTGGGCCCAATATATTGCATTCAAATACGTTATCCCATTCAACTACATTATTTTTTCTTTTTTTTTTTTTAAGATTTTATTTATTTGACAGAGAGAAACACAGCCAGAGAGGGAGCACAAGCAGGGGGAGTGAGAGAGGGAGAAGCAGGCTTCCTGCCGAGCAGGGAGCCTGATGTGGGACTTGATCCCGGGTCTCTGGGATCATGACCTGAGCCGAAGGCAGTCGCTCAACCAACTGAGCCACCCAGGCGACCCTACATTATGCTTTCAAAAAAGAACAAGTCACTTAAAAAATACTGATATTTAAGGAATATATCTTATTATTCTATCAATAATAAAATAAAATATTCTGATAAAGTGTGGTTTCCAAGAAGAGTGATCATCTGCTACAGTCCTTTCTAAATTTTGTTTTATTTTTAACGACCTTTCCTGACCACCTGATGCGTGAAACATAAGAGACAACTCTCCAACAGCATATTTTATCTAAATAAACTTTGGTGTAGCCGTTTTGTTGAAAAAGTATACCCTATGGATGTAAACAAAACATAATTTTATTTTTAAATTTTATCCTGTGGGGTGGCTTACTTTTCCTTCCCCTGGATTGAAAATGTGCGCTCTATGATTTTGGGGCTGAATCTAGAGCAATAAATTGTTCAAGATATATCTCAAGTTATAAAACATGGCCTCAATTTAGAGGTTAGAAGTGTTCAGTGTAAGATATTAATCAATATTTCAATCTTCATCCAAAGCATAACAGTTCTTTCACACACACACACACACACACACACACACACACACACACATCTTACGAAATCTTTTGCCTTCTCCAAATCTGATACCTTTTTTATGTCCTTGCCTGAGGGGTTCCTGAGAATCTTGACTCCAAATCTTTTTTCTTTCCATTTGTAATACTGACCTTGATGTCTTCAGTGACAATTACTGCTTCTTGGTGCCTAAGCTGAAATCCCAGTTTTGACATATTCTTACACTGACATTTTTAATGGCTCAGAAAAACTCCTTCACAAGTTCACTGTTCATATCTCAAATATCAAGAGAAACTTCCCTTACTTTCCTTAATACAAATATATAACTCATGTCAACTTAGCAGAAAAGGTAAATGGCTTATGCAGAAAAAAATCTAAATTTTAATTTGGTATACCAAATCCTTCACAGATTGTCCAGGGTTATATATTAGCTTCATATTCAAAAATGAAAACTACATATTTGGCCTGAGAACAAGCTGTCAAGAGGAAATGACCTACCTGAATGTTGAGAGAAATAAATTCAGATACATGGCTTGTTATATGTCAAATATTAAATAAGAATATAGTAGGAAAATTAGTAGAGGGCTTGACTATCTAAATTGAGCAATATTCTAGGTGAACTACACTGATGAAAATGGTACAAAATTCAACCAGCTTTCTGATCTTGACGTTCAGAGAAAATATAAAACAAGGAATACATCCCCAAAGTCAAAATAAAAATCAATGTTGATCAGTTACTTTAAATAAGGTTTGCCTTATAATAAGGATTTGACAATCAAAAACTCAGAAGTTTAGTAATGAAAGACTTCTTAGTGAAGACCTACACCGATCAATACAATTGGACTCAGATATGTTTTCAGACATGAAAATGAAGACATTAACCATTTTCCAATTGCTACTGAAGCTTTTTAACATTAGACACTTGATAAATTGATGTGTTAATATTCTGGGATGAACTGAAAATTTTTTTTAAATAAATGAGCTTGCTTTAACCAGGGTCTTTTGGTTTGAAGGAAAAAGAAATGCCATTCAGAAAGGGTAGGGTAGTATTTTTGGTTTGGTTTGTTTGTTTGAAGACAGACTCTGCGGGAACTCAGGAAGAGAAAGTCTGGGCTTCAGATAAACTGGAACCAAAGCATGGCAAGCCTTGTACCAAGAAACTACATGATTAATGTGAATTTCTTATTCTCTTTTCAAGTGTGTGCCATTCTGCTTGCTCATATGATTAACTATCTCCCTTTGCCCTTTGCACACGGACCACTGAAACCACTGGTGCTAACATTAAACTACTCAGCCTCTGCTGAGAGACATTCATCTCCCCTATAAATTATCTGGTAGGTTCATCCTAGCCCTCTTGCTATTGACAAAGAGACAGATTTTGTGATACAGTTTCCCCTTCTAGGAATATGGCTATTATTTCTTTGATTTTGAGCCAGGAGATATAGTAGTGTTTAATCAATTGCTATATTGTCAGATTTGAGGAGGATCTTACAATGAAAGTATTTCAGTCCTTGTCTCTTACTGCAACAGTCCTAGGGTTATAGTTTCACAAATGCACATTAAGGAATGGAATGCCAAAGACTAACATATTACTTATTTTACCAATATTCCTCTTTGTTCTTTTCTGCAACATCTCTGATTTTAAATGTGCATCACCTCTCACTCAACTTGGGTTGAATAGGAAGACTGCCTCTGGACAGCAGAAGTAGACTCTCCTTAATCCAAGAAGAATTGTTCATGTAAAAGAGTTTTTCCAGAACCAATTGAAAATAAGAAAAGATTAGTCCTGATATAATTTATGTCCAAATTTAGTAATTAGGATTCCCCTAGTTAAAATGATAAAGAAATAAGGAAATTCATGATGGCCTTTACCACACACAGGGCTCAAAATAGGTATTTAGAATATGTAATTTGAATTAGTATGATTTCTATATGGATTTGGACATATCTCACCTTCTCTTCAAATCTCAGTTTCTTAAATTATTTTTCCATATGACCAATGCCTAGTATGTCCTTTCTTCTTGCTATCCATGTCTGTTTTTCCATATGGGATATGTTGTAATTGGAAGACACAACTCCATTTAGCTTCAACAAGTCTGTCTCTCTAGGCTACACTGGGAAAAGATGAACTATTGGAGGAGTGAACAGAGAGAATTTTTAAGTGCTAAGTCACTTAGCCAAAACCCTTTCCCTACCTGCCTGTGTCTACTTTCTGAGCAACATGAGCTTTCCCACACTAAAGAAACATCTGCTTTCTGGGTTCATTTCTCCCCTTGTACCCTCCTTCACTCAGTTAGTAATATTTCATGTCTCAAGGTCTGCAGCCCCCCAATAACATCCCAGTCATAGAGTCAAGCATCTATAGAAATTATATTCAAGAGACTTTGATACACCTAGGTTTTATTAAATCTGTTTGTGTCATATGAAGGGTGAGAGGTATTGATTGCTGCTTCCAGAAACATATCTCCTCTCAAAAACATTCACATATTATTATAAACAAAACACACTAGGCATCAGGACTTTGGGTTTAACAGACCAATATCAATCTGTAACACCACTGTCCTTGTTTTTTTTTTTGAGGGGTAACATTTCCATCATCTTAAAAGTTTCTAGCAAAATATATTTATTTCCCTCTGCACTGATTCTGCCTTAAAAAATTGCAAATCCTCCACTAATTAGCTAATTAATTCAACAAACATTTGAATTCCTTGGAAGGTCAAGGAGAATGGAAAATTATAGATAAGACATTTTCTCTGCATTTAAAGAGTAGAGAAGACATGTAAACAAATAATGGCAAGAGAGAATAATATGTGCTAGAACAGAGCTTGTACTCGATAGTAAGTGGGAGTATAATGGATAAAGAGAAAAGTTCTATCCAAAAGCTTCTAATCTGAGTGTATAACAAACAAATTAGATTACTCACAAGTACTTAAGCTACTTCTTTTAAAATACAAGTTAAGTCCTCTCTGGATACACTTTAATTACTTCAAGTACCTGAGTAACAATCAATCATCAATTAATATTATCCGTGCATGCATACTATGGTTTTAGAAGCTATAGAAAACACAGAATATTTTCAAAGCACAATCTCTGTCCAAAAAAGTTTATATAGTTCAGCACATTCAATAAATTATAGTTATATCAATTGAGAATAAGTATTTCTAACTCAGCTGACCTAGATTCTTTGCTTAGGAAATGATTACAATAGGTACAATCTTAGATGAGTTTAATTTGAATATTCTACTTAGCTTATTGCCAGATATCTTGGTATGCTGTACTTGAAAAAGTTCCTTTTAAACCTCACAAATGCTTTTAAGCGAAAAAAAAAAAGCCAGAAAGATATCAGAATTTAGAGAAAGCTAAATAAGAACTGCAGAATAAATTAGACAGATGATTCTACCACATTATGGGTAAAGAATTTTGAGGAAATGCAGATTTGGAAAAATATATCAGAGACCTACAGAATTTTATCTTTTGTAATAATACTAGTACTCACAGCAACTTTAGTTACCAACTTTAGAATGCCTACTACATTCCAAATTCTGGGAATTAACAGGCAGCTAAAGTATCAGAATTGTGCTTTAGAAGGATCTGGTAGGAACCAGACTATAGAAAGGCCAGGAGAGAGCCAGAAGAAAAACATGAAGAAATTTTCAACATTAAGAGCAAAGAGTAGCTTGGAGTAGGAGACAAGAGTTGAGTTGAAAGAAAGTGAACAAGTTCAAGAGATGGCTAGTTCAAGAGGTAAAACTGAAAATATCTGAATTGATTAGTCACAGTTCCCCACAGACAGAAAGAGAAAAGATGGCTTTCCATAGTTCTCTCTTGAGTAGCTGTGTAGATGTTCTATGAGAAAGCTGAATGAGAAGTCAGTAGATAGCTGGTTTGTGAATCTGAGCTCAGGAGGCAATTTTGGATATGAGATTTGACATTCATCATTAATTAAATTATGTTTGATATTAGGAGAGTAGACCAGAAAACTCAAGGAGATGATATAAATAGGGTAAAAAGATCTCATATAATTTTATCTCATCTTGAAGGTAATCTACAAAGTAGGTTTATGAGACTCCTTTTGCAGTTGACAAACTGAAACTCTGTTCAAGTTCATGAGTTAGTAAGTGATTAGTTTGGGACTTGTTCCTCATATATGTTTGATTCTAAAGCCCATAATTTCATCTATAAACTAGACCACAGTTTAATGCTTATAATTATGATTATTAATTTATATAGTACAACATACATATAGTCCTTATGCTATAGTTTAAGTGCACACTGAATTATTTTTTTTCATTATAAAGCTTTGAATAAAACTTGGGTTTTATATAGCTAAATATTTGACCTGATAATTTATGCCTACTTCAATGAAATGATTAGTGCCAAGACAGACATAACCACTATTACTTTAAAAGGATTTATTCCATCTCAGTATGTTGATCTCTACATATTGAGGACACATATACAGACATACATGACCACCAACTCTGCTTAGATTACAAAGAATTAAAGACTTTTTATGGAAATCTTCACATGACTGGAAGAAAGAGGTAACTCCTATAAAGAATTAGTGAACAAACTCTATAACAACTGACCAGGACAGTGTTAATGTTCCCCTCTGCTTGTCAGAAACCTTAGACAGGTTTCTTCCCGACTATAGGCCCCTGACTTCCCTTTCCTTAGTGCATTTCCTTTATCGAACTTGCACATGTGACGTCTTTCTCTCACCCTCTGAAATATATGTAAATCCTGCTCCAGCTTTTTGACAGTTTTATAATCCATGAAATGTCTTCATCAAGAACCTGGAAAATATCTCTTTAGAATGTCAACCTTGGGGGTGCCTGGGTGGCTCAATCAGTTAGGGATCCATTCTGACTCTTGATTTCTTGACTCAGGCCATGATCTCAGAGTCTTGAGATTGAGCCCCATGTCGTGCTCTGTGCTCAGTGTGGAGTCTCCTTGAGATTCTCTCCCTCTGCCTCTGCCACTCCCCATGCTTGCTCTCTCTTTTAAAAAAAATAACTAAAATATTTTAAAAATAAAATAAAATAAAATGTAAACCCTGAAGGAGAGAGCACCCCTCTCCTGTAGTCTTTGTGGAAGAGAAAAAGAGTAACTTCAATGGGTGTTGACAGCCTAACATAGATAACGTAATCACAAATCAAAACATTTGCAAACTCAGGAGTAACTCCACATGCTCCACATAGCCCAACCCCACCCTCCTATTCCTGTCTCCCATTTCCACTGCCTCTAGTATTTTTCTACTAGCTCATCTAGCGCTTAAAAACCCTTTCTCCTTTCATTTCCCTGGAACTGAGTTTAGTCCCTCTCTCTTATTTCAGTAATATTGAATAAAGTCTTCTTTACCTGTTTGACTTTTTATGGTGTAGTTTTTACTTTGATGTGAAGTTTTTGGGTTGTTTTTTTGTTTGTTTTGGTTTTTTTCAAAGATTTTATTTATTTGACAGAGAGAAACACAGCCAGAAAGGGAACACAAGCAGGGGGAGTAAGAGAGGGAGAAGCAGGCTTCCTGCCGAGCAGGGAGCTCGATGTGGGACTCGATCCCGGGTCTCCGGGATCATGACCTGAGCCAAACACAGTTGCTTAACCAACTGAGCCACCCAGGCACCCCTTGATGTGAGGTTTTAAACAGAACTGCAGACCAAGGATGACAGCCAGAGGAGTTAGAAAGGCCCTAAAGAAGAAGGGAGTACTGCTATAGTTCTCGAATCCCAAGTGAGATTTAGCTTCTCAAACAAAAATGGAAAGCACTTCCTAATTAATGAAAAAGATCTAAGTAAAAGTACAGAGGTATAAATGAGCAAGCCAAATCCACAGAACAGGGAAGAGAAAAGTCATTCTAAAGCAGGGATGTGTATCTCCAATCACTAGACGTCAGTAGCACTTCCCCAGTTGTAGAAAACAAAAATGTGTCTGGACATTGCCAAATGTCCATAAGAAAGCAAAAATCACCCTTTTTGAGAATGACTAGAATAGACTGAAATAAAACCTATATATGTACATAGTTATTGTGTTCCCTCCAATGGATCCAATTTTCATACTGAAGAGTTTATACCTCACAAAGCTTAGTAGTTCTCCAAATAATCTATTCTTGTAAGTTATATATGGCCTATGGAACACATAAATGTGAAGTATGACAATTACTTAATTGAAGTTCATTAACCAGCTGGCACAGGCAAGAACAATAGAGACCTGCCAGTTATTTCATTCACTCATCCCTGTGCTCAGGAAAGCAGATGACTGGGTCAAATGAGTATTTTCACTAGTTCAATGTGAGTTTGATTCTGTTTGACTCTGGGCCCAAAGAGTCAGAAATACATCCACACTTGAAAATGTATCTGAAAAATGTATGCAGAAGAAGTGAGTTTATAGTTGTCAAAGCTCTTCAAATTTTTTTCATGAATTTTTACAATCACTTTTTCTGAGTCACTTATTTTTACTTTTGAGATATTCAGGCTCCATTCTGATGAGGTGTGGACTCACCTTATTCCCCTAGGATTCCCCTTTCTTTTAAATCGGACAGGCAGTTGGTATAAAGAACATCCTAACGATGATTTAACTTTGCCTACCACCTTTGTTTTCCAGGATAGCTTAAAAAAATCTCAATACCAAAAGGTTTATCTCTGCTAGTGTTTAATCTTCTTGCCCTGAAACACTGCTTTATCGATGAAATATTCTATAAAATGGTTCTATATTGCTTTAACAAAGTTTATCTGTGAACTTCTGAATGATATCAAAATTTCAGTCAAGCTAAGAATAAAAAACCTCAGATATTTGTGGTTCAAATTTTGATTTTTAAAAGATCTTTTGCTAAGTGTAGTCTATAATAATGTTTCACTCTGAATAATCATCTAACATTTGTCAGAAATTAATGTCGATATCATTAAATTGACTGTACAGCTAACTGTGAAGGAGAATTGCTAATTATTACAAAAAAGGGGGATGAAAATTCAAATAATATGGAAGTGTTTGATCTCAGCTAGCAGAATTAAAAATAATACAACAAATAATACCACCTCAGAAGCTCTTACATGTGATTTTTGGCTTCCACTACAAATGCACTTTGAAATTTCTCATATGTAGCTCATGCAATGATATAATTCCAGGACCAAAAAGGTCCTTTGCACTAGGAAAATGATAAACGTTTTATTTTTCCAACATTTTGAAATAAAAACTGTATTTACTGCTGGGGCACCTGGATGGCTCAGTTGTTAAGCATCTGCCTTCCGCTCAGGTCAAGATCCCAGAGTCCTGGGATCAAGCCCCGCATCAGGCTCCCTGCTTGGTGGGACGCTTGATTTTCCCTCTCTCACTCCCCTGCTTGTGTTCCCTCTCTGGCTGTGTTTCTCTCTGTCAAATAAATAAAATCTTAAAAAAAAAAATCTGTTTCCTACTACTTGTATATAGATTTGTTATTGTTGTTGTTTGAGAGAGACAACAGTTAGGGACAGAACTGAGAGAGAACTGTACGTTATTTTTCATGGCAAATGAAAATTCATGTCCTTCACAATGGCCCCTCAAATATTGATATACCAAAGTAGGAATTATTAAGTCTTCTCCCATGCAATGGAAAATGAAGTTTCCATGAAAAAAAATAATAATTTATAAAGAGCAGTTTCTTTGCACATGTTCTGAAATGAGTGACCTTGAATACTGTTTATTAAAATAATCATAGAGAATTTTATGTTTTTAATTATTGGGGATATCATAGAAAATGAATAAAATGGAGAGCATATTAATTACCAAGATTACATTCCTTAAAAATTTATGGGAGAAAAAATTCTTATACCAAAAAACTGAAAAACCATTCAACCCCTAAATAATTAGAAAGGTTGGGGAACCTGGGTGGCTCAGTTGGCAGAGTTCAACTCTCGGTTTCAGCTTAGGTCATGATATCAGGGGTTGTGGGACTGAGTGCCATGAGGGCTCAGCAGGGAGTCTGGTTGAGGACTGTCTCCTTCTGCTCCCCCCACCTCCTGCACACATATGTGCTTACACATGCTCTCTCTCTCTCTCTCTCTAAGACAACTATTTAAAAAAAAAAATCGGAAAGGCAAATTAAAATTTCTCACCTATTGAAGTGGAAAACACTTTTAAAACCATACTATGTGGAAAATGTTCAGAGACGGAACTTTTTCTTGCTTGCCACTGTTGTAATCTACACTAACCTCTTGATCCAGGGATACTATTTCATATATATTACTGGAAACCAATCAGAGATTTAGGCAACAATTTGTACAAAAGCAAAATGGGATAGCATTATTAGTCACAGAATATTGAAACACATTTAGTTCATGTTTTGGTAGTATATTATTCACCCATTAAAGTTATGCATTCAAAGTATATTTAGTAACACATGAAAATGTTAATGACATAAATTTAAGTGAAAAACATGAGTAAAGGCCTATGATTTCAAATTTTAAAAAGGAAATTCACTAACATAAACAATAATAGCAAAGAAAATAAAAAGAAATACGTTTGACTGCTAGCAGTGTTTATATTTGGTTAATGAGATTAAGAGGAGGTTTTTGGTTCTTGTATACTTTATCTCCTAAAATTTAGGAACTGTACTCATTATTATTTTTTTTAAGATTTTATTTATTTGTTTGACAGAGAGAATCACAACTAGAGAGGGAACACAAGCAGGGGGAGTGAGAGAGGGAGAAGCAGGCTTCCTGCTGAGCAGGGAGCTCCATGCGGGGCTCCATCCCAAGACTCCGGGATCTTGACCTGCGTGGAAGGCAGATGCTTAATGACTGAGCCACCCAAGTGCCCCTGGACTTATTATTTTTAAAAGTAAAAGTAAACATTTGATAAGAAAATTAATTGTCTGTGAAAGTCTATTTTGTATCAAGGAAAGTTATACAATTTTCCAGGAGAGGTTTAAACTTGGGTTTTTATAGAAGGTAATTTCAAAGTCTTTTGAGAATTGAAGGCTAGGCTCCCAACAGGAGCAGATTCCAAGAATAAACAAACAAAAACAGTAACTGCCTACTTGAATGTGTGCCAGTTTTTATTTATTTGTATCTGTAACATGTACCTGAGGAGTATGTATAGAGTCTCAGTGTCTGTGACATTTCCATATCTAAAGCTGAAATACTGTTCTTATTTGTGCATGTGTGCATGCTGAATAACACAGCTCACAACAATTAGCAACTGAAAACAGAAGACAAAGTGTTACAGCATTGACATTCAATTACTGTCAACAACTTCTCCTTTGGTTGTGTGCCAAAAATTAGTTATTTTTCATGAACAAATATTTGTAATGATCAATCAGGTAATAAGTCTTTCTCAGTGTTGTTAAAGAAAGAATTAGAAACCAAATAATATAAAGAACTGGACTGTCAAATCAGAGCTACCTAAATCACAGGTCTTATCCAATACAAGTTTTCCCCATAATTTCAATGATGGTTCCCATACACAAAGCTGGGGAGGTCCTGACCCATGGAGCAATTCCCCAGACTCCTTCTGGATCTGACATTCTCTGGAACAGATTAATGTATGAGGTTTATAGATAAGGTTTATGGTCACTCTATTCACATAAAAAAATAACTATTTGGCTCATGCAACATTTCCATTTTATACTCAGATAGTACATATAGTTAATGTGCCATTTTTCTAGACAGCTTTGTCCCATAAATCCATGGATTGCTGGTTTGTCATAAAGAATCCTAGACGACCAGGAATATTCTGCTAAAAGCATTCCATAGTTAAGAGCTCTCCTGCTAATAACACATGTTTAATTAGTACGCAATAAGATCTGTTATCAGTATGTTCACAAGGAAATCAGACTGGGATATCTGCTTTTTGTATTCTCAAGACCCATCCACCCCAGCTCTGTAAAGTTCTGAACAGACTCCAGACTCTGCTGCAAAAGTGAAAAAATGTTTTACGTATCACATAATGGTAAAGGCCAATTCTCAAAGAATCAGTCAAATTATACTTCCTGTCAGGAAAAAAAAAAAGTTTTATTTCCTTTGTCAATCAAACATATTAAAAGCATCCACTTTTACTTTTCCACCATCTCATTTCTAAATGCACATTGTAAAGATACAAGTTTAAGGTCCTATATTTAATCATATTTGCCACTTTAAAGGAATATCCAAAACTCATGTTAAGGAAATATCCAAAACTCGTGAACTTAGTGTTTTTGCAACCAACCAGTCTCCAAATTGTAATAGAATTTAAAATGTGAATATCTTAATAAAACTAGGTTAGGGTCTCCTCACTGGGCACTCTCACCTTTGGATATAAAATATCCAAAGTTTTGAAAATCCTTTCATCTTTCAAAGCATGTAACAGATTTGATGGTCTCTTTAAATAGAGAATAGTATTAAAAAATGACTAACTGGCTGTGACAGGAACAATCCATGAACTGATCAAACTAAAAGATCTATTGTTTTATGTACCTCCAAATTTGTCACCTCTGTCATACAACTTCTAAATTTTTATGGACTCCATGAAGTACAGTGGTGTCTTTAGGGAATATGTAACAGATAAGGAAGCATTAAACCATAACCTGGCTTCTTGCTACCTTGGTATAAAAGGCTCAGGTGATATAGATATTTTGAGTTATTTTTTTCTTGTGTACTATGGAAATTTACACAATTCCAGGAATTGCATCACGTTAATACTAAAGATAGATGAAAGTATGCTTTTTTTTGGTAAAATGGGAGAAAAAAAGAATATGAAAGGAAAGACAGAAAAAGAGAATGATCAAGACATCTCCATCATAGGTATTATTTATTTATTATTTAGCTATTATTTATTTATGTATTTGTTTGTTTATTTGACAGAGGGAGAGATCACAAGTAGGCAGAGAGGCAGGCAGAGAGAGAGGAGGAAGCAGGCTCTCTGCTCAGCAGAGAGCCTGATGCGGGCCTGGATCCCAGGACCTGAGATCATGACCCAAGCCGAAGGCAGAGGCTTACCCCACTGAGCCACCCAGGAACCCCATAGGTATTCTTAAGCAGAGCAGTTTTAGGAAAGAACACATAGGGAAATGGATAAAATTCTGCCCACAACTATGTAATCTGTGATATGACTTACAATAAATCTAGTGACACAGTTTGATGATCACTGTTAAAGCATTAGATTGTATAAAAAACTATTTTAACATGTATGACTAGATAATGTATGACTGTTAGCATCTAAACAAGTACCACTCCACTAGTTATCTAGTGGATGTTGGAACTGATGGGATTCTGCATCTCATCGTGAGTATCTAGAATGCAAGGAAGAAGGACCGAAGAGTGAGGAAAAGAATGTGAAATGAAGGTGCATGGTCTAAATTACAAATTTACTCTATTTTCAGTCTTTTTCTTAGGAGACTAAAGCTAGTTTAGACTTCAGAATTTTTTGAATGAAGTTAAATCTTGGGGCTCTTAATCTCAGTGTCCAATATTACAAAACATAAAAGTGCCGGTGTTTGAATTTTTGATTACTGCCAATGTTCAATTAAACAATATCCAATAGAAATGTGAAATACTCTTTTATATATTCCATGGACAATTTCTATATATTTTGGTATCTATTCTGTATACGATAATTTGCTAATTACTCTGTCAATTAAGATTTTTGTCTAGGGGCACCTGGGTGGCTCAGTTGGTTAAGCGACTGCCTTCGGCTCAGGTCATGATCCTGGAGACCGGGGATCGGGAAGCTTCCTGCTCGGCGGGAAGCCTGCTTCTCCCTCTCTCACTCCCCCTGCTTGTGTTCCCCCTCTCGTTGTGTTTCTCGCTGTCAAATAAATAAAATCTTTTTTTTTAAAAAAAAAAGATTTTTGTCTAGTTCCCCATCTCTCCCCCAAAGAGCTTATATTATTGGATGCATAAAAATAACTAACATGGAACATTTTCTCTTTGTGATATCAAGATTAAGCCAGCATTAAAATATGTATTCCAGTACCTTGAATTTGAGAAATAATTACAGATCAATTTAGGTGAGCTAGGTTGCTGTCCACTTTAAGCAATTTATATTTATACTGCATGTTACAAAGAATAAATTTAAAATTTTCCAAAGAAGAAAAATCCCCACTTTTTTATGCTAACAGTCATTATTTTGTTTCTAATGGAATTTTCAAAGAAAAAGTTTGCTTTTCACAATTTTGAAGGATTTTGCTATTTTCTCTTCCCACAGAAAAGAAGGATTTTTGTGTTCAGAATCAGTGATTGAAAGGTTTCTGCTTTCTTCAGATTAATCTTACAATAGTTATTTCCTTGAGCAGCCATCAAATACATAATATTAGCATAAAACCATAACTTTGCTTTTCACTTTTGCCAATATTAAGATTATACTGCCAGCTGATTCACAGGCCGGTTTACAGGCATCCATCAAGTTAAATATATTTTAGACTCTAAAACTAAATTACTCATCAGCTTTTGATTTACTCTATGTCATGTATATTCAGACACACAGACATATAATCAAGACAGACACTACTTAATCTTACAGTAGCAAGGGGGAATTTAGATTGAATTTGTGTAAGATTTGCAACTATTAAGAAACTTATTATAGGAGTAAAATACAATTCTGAAAATAAAAGAAAATATGGTCAGGGGATAAGATTTAAACATCCCCGCTTTTTGTGGGTAAAAGTTGTTAATGGGTTTTGTGGGTAAAAGTTACAGTGATTAAATTGGTGAACAAACTATCTAACTTATAATGAAAATGGACCCATATAAATTTATTCTATGCACATAATAAAAAGAGATGGAAACTCACTTGGGAGTCTTCTGAAATTTAAAAGTGCCTTAACCTTTCCTAAGCTATGAGGTTGTTTCCTTTTGCACATACTTCAATAAAAAAGTTATGGTAACTCCCACGTTTGAATAATAACTATTGTTATTAAATGCATTAGTTATAAAGATAAATTTTGTAAAAAGATACTCATTTTTAAAATATTTTATGTGAATTGGAAGATATATCACATTGCCAGGAGATCCACCTGATTTAAACTACGCTGTCATTTTCCCCTCATCTGAAAAGGTAAATGAGAGTATATGAATCCACTTGTTAAATTTAATAACATGCATCTAGTATTCACCGTGCACTCTTCTAGATCCTAGAGATACAATGAAGTACACAATAGATAAAAAAAAAAAGAAGTACACAATAGATAAGATTCATATCACTTAATACTTACATTCCACTGGACAAGAGAGATAATAAACAGAAAAATAAACAGACAAAACTGCAAGTAATGATAAATACTACAAAGAAAAATAAAGAAAGCAAAGGAAGGAGAATAAAACGAGGCGCAATTTTAACAGATGTCCAAGGAAGGCCTCTCTGAGAAGGTGGTATTTCGGCAGAAATCTAAAAGATGTGCTAAAGAAGTCATGCTACTATTTGGGAAGACTTCCAGAAAAAGCAGCAGAGGCCCTGTGAGGAGAAGCATGTCTGGGAGTAGCAAGGAGATGAGTATAACTGAAGAACATAGAAAAAGAAAAAGGAAGAAAGGAAGGTAAGAGCAGTAGCCAAGGGTAAGATCATGAAGAGTATTATAAGCCACAGAAAGGACTTTAAATTTTGGAAAGAGAACATAGGAAGATCTTACATTTTAAAGACGAAAGGTAATCCCTCAAAAAACAATTTACAAAATAAAGCACAATAACTATTTTAAAATAATTTTCACTTAATATCCGACCCATTCCCATGATGTTGAGTGGATTTTGTAGATTTTTAGAACCAGATTGAGCCATAGCTATTTAATCCAGGCACTTTGGAAGCTACTGTTTTAAAAGTGCCCAAAACTGGGATGACTGGGTGGTTCAGTCACTTAAGGATCTGCCTTCAGCTCAGGTCATGATCCCAGGATCCTGGGATCAAGTCCCACATTAGATCAGGCTCCTTGCTCAGTGGGGAACTTGTTTCTCCCTGTGCCTGCTGCTTCCCTTGCTTGTGCTCTCTCTCTAGTAAATAAGTAAAATCTTAAAAAAAAAAAAAAAAAACCACTCTAGGGTGCCTGGGTGGCTCAGTGGGTTAAAACCTCTGCTTTTGGCTCAGGTCATGATCCCAGGGTCCTGGGATAGGCTGCGTTGGGCTCTGTGCTCAGCAGGGAGCCTGCTTCCTCCTCTCTCTCTGCCTGCCTACTTGTGATCTCTCTCTGTCAAATAAATAAATAAAATCTTTAAAAAATAAAAAAATAAAAAATAAAAAACACTAATAAAATAATAATCTTTAATAAAGTCTTAAAAAAGTAAGTAAAAGTGCTGAACTTCTTAAGCAAAGTAGTAGTCAAAAATAAACACACTCTGGAAACAATAAAAATGTAAATTTGATCTAAAATTAATAGAAGATTCTGAATGCAATACCAGAATGTGAGTGATGAAAAGCAAATCTGCAGTCCCCAAAGCCACATCCACCAAAGTGATTCCACTCGATAAAAAAGTGAAAGAACAATTAACATCAATATCGTATGTGTTTCTAGAATACAGAATTTAACTATAATTTTTATAGCAAGTCCAACTATGACATATACTAATTCTTTAGGGGAAAAAATGAGTTTCCATTTTATACCTTGAAAAACTGGAGCAAAAACACACTGATGACCCAACTTTTAGTACAGATGTGAACTTTAAAGTGTCGTGTTTTGGACCCATCTGAAGGATTCATGAATTTGCTATCTGCAGTATCTGTTACAGTTACATGACTGTATCTCAACAATTAGCCCAGATTACATAATATTACTAACCCAATAAGGTTTTATAAAAGATTTTGATAAATGCTATTCTAGACTATAGTCCTACTAACAATGTATTCATTTTTTTTAAACCAGAATGTTGCTTTAGTAACCAAGAAACTTAAAGTCAAACTAGTTGCCTGATTATGGTCATTAGCTGTTCTCATATGTCTTATAGAAGGAAGTTTCTTATTTTTCTAGATTTCATTTTTATCCCAACTTGTTGATTTTATCTATTTTCTTTAGTCTACTGAATACCCAAATCTTTTAGAAGGCAACTACAAATGATAGATACTATTAATCTGCCGTGATTAAGAAATCTCCTGGGTGCTAACAAATGGTTCTAACTGTCCTCAATATAGTGCCCAGGATTCTTGTTTTTTTCTCTCAAGTTTTAATTTAAATTACAGTTAGTTAACATATAATATAATATTATTTTCAGGAGTAAAATTTAGTGATTCATCACTTACATCTAACACCCAGTACTCATTACAAGCGCCCTCTTTAATCCCCATCATCCAGAGACCACCCATCCAACAACCTTCAGTTTGTTTTCTATAGTTAAAAGTCTGGTTTATGGTTTGCCTCTCTCTTTCCCCCCCCCACTAGGTTCATCTGTTTTGTTTCTTAAATTCCACATATAAGTGAAATCATATGGTATTTTTTTACTCTAATTTATTTTGCTTAGCGTAATACACTCTAGCTCCATCCACATCATTACAAATGGTAAAATTTCATTATTTTTTTGGTGTATATATTCTACTTCATTCATAGATAGATAGATATAGATATAGATGGATAGATAGATAGATATATAGATAGATAGATAGATAGATAGATAGATAGATAGATGAAGATATTTCCAGAGAGATATATCTGACATCATGTTTATCCATTCATAAGGCGAGGATGTGCAGAAAGAGGAACCCTCTTACACTGTTGGTGGGAATGCAAACTGGTGTAGCCATTCTGGACATCTGGGCTCCTTCCATAATTTGGCTATTGTTGATAATGCTGCTATAAACATCAGGGTGCATGTGTTTCTTCGAATAAGTATTTTTTTATCCTTTTGTAAATAGTTCACTTGCTGGATCATAGAGTAGGTCTGTTTTTAACTTTTGGAGGAACTTCCATTCTGTCTTCCAGAATGGCTGCACCAGTTTGCATTCCCACCAACACTGTAAGACGGCTCCCCCTTCTCTGATGTTGCCCAGGATTCTTATTAAATCTTCACAGCTACGGTGTAAGTTGTAATACTATCACTGTCTCCATTTAGCAGAGGAGAAAACTGTGGCTGAAGAGGACAGATAACTTGCTGATGGTCAGAAAAATCAGAGTGTATGGTAACAGGAAATGAACCTTGGTGCTTTGAACTCTAGAGCTAAACTTGTCATTGCCATTCTAAACTGCTTGTCAGGGAAACAGGGCAGAGAGCCTGGGTGGTAAGGTTGGTGAATATTTGAATCTCATCATGAGAGCACAGAAGTTACTCTCAGTAGACACATACAATTTATTTGAGTAATGAACTAATTGCTGTCATGATGAATTAGCTAAATCCTAAAGTCATTATGATATAATTATATTAAATTAATAGATTAAAAAATAAAAATGAGTATTGTTATAGAAAACTGCATATATTGTATTTGGGTCAAAGATATCAGGTATCTTATTTCTGTACATGAAGATTAATAAATAGAGATTAAATAAATATTAGAATAAATAAGATTAATGAGTAAAGATTAGGTTGAAATTTTTCACTGTTCAGGTGTTTGTAACCTAAATAAGTATTTGGACTCTGAGCTATTAGAGACAATGTTTTCTTACTGATTAGCTATGTTTCCTTTACAAATCTACCCATGATTAAGGGTTAATACATTTCTTGGTTTTGAAAAATCTCTCTTTAAGAGTATTCTATAGAAAATACATAAGAACATCTTCACAAAATTAATATCATTGAGGAATCCAAAACAGAGGTAATTACATGTTTAATGTTTAACTTGGTTTTAATTGAAGTACTCCTTATCACACAGCTGGGTGCCATTAAGAAGGAGCTCTTACACCCAGTCCATTCACTCTCTAGTATACAACTTTAATTCTATTAATTTTAAGTACCAGTTGTGCAGTGGTTTTGAAGAATGCTGAGTGTGAAGAATTATTTCACTATTAAATATCATCCCATAAAACTCATACTTATTTCAGGAATAATAAAGGGTATCAAAGACTAGAAGCCTATGTTGGTGGATACCAGTTAGTCAGATTCATTTTTTCCATATCTAGCCACATAATCTCTTTCAAAGCAAAAGGTCAAATGATACAGTGAGGAATAATATAATTATCATCACAATACAAAATTACATGGCATAATTTTGATTTTATCATATTAGTATAATTTTGAGTTTTCAAATCTCATCATGAAGATCAGCCATTTAATAAAATTATTATTTTAATAATCAGCCATTTTTAATATTTTATGTTCCACATAAAATACAATATTTTAATGGATGTTATCTATTATTTCAGTGCAGTAAAAATGATAGCACTAGAAATCACAAGCAGAGCAGTAAAACATGCATTGAAGAGTAGGTCCAACTACAAATGTAAATGTATAATTTGAAGAATATTAAAGCATTCTGATGTTAACATCATCAAATGTAACAGGGCTTTAGGTTTCATGCAGAAAACTACGTCAATGTAGAAACAATGTCACTGACTCACATAAAACCAATTGTTCCATCAATGTGCTATAAAAGAATGAAAGTAAATAAAACATAGCCAGATTATAAAGCATCTGAACAGGATTTAAATATGAATCAAAATTATGTATTTGGTACACTGCAGACACACAAAACATATTTTTTCAATGAATAAATGTGTAAGGTAAAAACATATATAATTATTTTTCTCTCAGTCACTGGACAACATTGTTACTTCAGGGATTGAGGCCTAGAGGTTAACTCCCAAGAGCCTCACAGTGGCCCTTTATTGCCGTAGTGAATTCCCTTTGGTATAGGACCCACCAATGGTCAACTTTGAAGACAGCAATCTAAATATGACAAGACAGTGAATGCTATCAATCTCCTCAGGAATCAATTCCCTTTAACCATGATAATGAGACTTCTTTGTAAACAACAGAATGTTAATTTATTCATTTCTAGGGGGACATTTCATCCCACAATCTTTACATTTTCTCCCAAAAGGTAGATCTATACAGTAAACCAAATATTAAACTGAAGGATGATTGGTGGCCCTTGAATGGAAGAAGCAAATTTTAATGGCTTGGGTCTACAACAGTATGATATGTCCATTTTATAAGCAGGATTCTCTGGCTTAAAGGACTGATGGTTAAGACCTAGCTCAGCTAAAGCACCCTCTCTTGAATATTGCTACCATTTGCCACTGTAAGTTTTCTTTTCTCTTTCTTTCTTTTTTAAAATTCAAAAAATTTACCCCCTTTCTCATTAACAATTTTTCATTAAATGTCTAATGAGTAGTATCAGGCATGTTTATCTCATTACCCAACAAGAGGTTTGCTGTTAATTTATTATGTCGTGTATCTTCAACTTGAATTTAAAGTATATCTCCATTGACTCTAAAATACATCTTAAGGAAACTCCTATCTTTCTCAGATTACAATACCTATCCAAAAATGGGCACATTTCTACCATAGTGCCATGTGGAATCATTTGCTCACTTTCATGTCTAAAAGTTTCTGCTGTAACTTGTAAGGACATAAACATAATGGGAAGGAGAGAATACTATAATTTTAGGATTCACTGACAAATTCTGTATCATTGGGTACATTAAAATGACTCCTTGATATTGCCATCTTCTTTTTTATTTCAATAGCTTTGGAAAAATAAAAAGAAAACTATCTCTGCCCAGTCACCCATACCCAAGGAAGAAGCAGAAGGAATATTCATCACTCCCTAACAGACTAATTATTATATGTTAGATGTTACTACATTGTTACATGGTACATTATTATTCTCCTTTGGCGTAATTATCATCAATATTTTAAAAATTACATTAGGTTGGGGTTAGATTATCCATAATGAGATCTTTCATATCTGCAAATAGTTAATTGTGTAATATTTCGTACATTATCTAATCTCATTTGTAAATGGTGTCACATAGTTAGCAGTTCTTAATGCCATCATGTTTGTGGTATTGACACAATTCCATCAGTAATTATGGCTAATTAACCCAGTGACTCTTGAATGGGTAGTGGAAACACAAATCAAGAAAAGGAAGAAATGTATTAGATTTTCAAAGTGGAAGGAGAAAACACATATGTTTTTAATAAACCATTAACTGACAAAGACTGGAAAAGATTTCCAACTTTTTTCAAATACTAATATTTGCCAGAACTCTCTTGGGTCACAGAATTTATATTGTCTTTTATATCTGAAAGGTAATGAAAAATATATGCAAGTGGATATCAAGAATCAGTAGACTGTAGTAGGTTTGGTCTCTCCATTTCCCCCCTATATACTTCTGCTTAATGACTGCTGAATACAGAAATGACTGATATGGAATCATGACTTCTTATAACTCATGGGCTAAAATCTGTGGAGGTATGAAACAATGTATATGTAATGGTTTGACATCAAATTTAATTTGGGCTAAAATTCCACCAAAAAATTTTCCTTAAGGTGTTCTTGTTCTTATGACAAATAGATGAATTAATATACATACATAAATACTTTATGGGGCAAAATAGGCATTTAGTTATGTCTCTGGCTAGAAAAAACTAGAACAGCTTTCCATTACTTATGACTGATTTCAAACATGGAAGAGAGAGAGTCACATATGAGGTAATGTGGAACTCAAGTCACAGAACAAATGTTTTCCAATTTTTTTATGTCAAAGGTCAATCATTAACCTCTTTTAACCTTGGTTTATGCATTAGTCAAATATGGAAAAAGTAACAAGTACACAAGGAAATGTGATGTTTTCTAAATTGAATTGATATTCATAATATTCATAATGTATGTGAATAATGGTTGGCAGACACCAAAATGGGGAGTGAGATTCTTTTCCTTCTTCCCCCTTAACTTCTTCTCCCCCTGCTCCTTTTTCTTCTCTTTCTTTCTCTCTTCCTTCTCCATATTATTATTAAAGTCTATAATAACAAATAGGGAGTTTGGGCGAGAGGAAGAAATTAAACTCTGATTCATGACATAATGTCTCTACACATGTTCCAGTTTGATAGGAAATGGTGGTCCTAATTAAACTAAGTAGTCCCATCTGGATAAATAATAAAAAGTGAATAATATTGTGCATCACTGACTCACCTATATGAAATTATCTCTTTCAAAATTAGCTCATCTTTCTGACTGCCCACTTTTGGGTAATGGCATAAAAATATTTCTGTCACTTGGGATTAAAATCCAGGCTTATGTTTGTTTGTTTGTTTGTTTCTTTACTTCAGCATATTCAATTACATGCAAGCTCACAATAATTAATGTGAATTATACCTATTATCCTTTCAGATTCACTGCTATGATACAATTCCTAAATATGCTGTGTTTTAATACGCACTGGCACCCTCACTTCCCATCCTTGTGAGAGATAAACTTGAACTGGACAATATTTCAAAATGATAGATTGGTAAGTGATGAAAATACCAGAGAGAAAGAATTCTAAGTCATTAATTAGGGCTTCCTGCATGCTAGGAATTATTGCTTTTAATCCTTAGTAAAACTTGGAAGATTTCTAGTAGTTTAGATTTATGTGGCTGATTTTTACCACAGAATTTTGTGGCAGTAAAAAAAAAAAAAACTTGTCAAAAATTAGTGATGCTAAATGAGTTTTTGCTTAGTGTCAAAGAGAACTTATACTATTAATACTATTAATCTGTGAGTACATTCTTTCATGTTTTTAATTTTTATATTCACTCTGTTCCTGGCTCTTGATTTCCTCTGTTATTATTTCACACTATATTCCAAGTTCTATTTATTTTAATGGCATCACAAAGACAGAAAGTGAAAAGATGTTACTTTGCTGGATGGCTGGGTGAATCAGTGATTGACAAATCAAGATAAAAAGCCCCCAAAATATATTTTCCATTGCATTTCTTAGATTTCAACAGCAGCAAGTATTCATAGCTAAAATATTCACCTAATTTCAATGGATTTTGAATTATTCAGATAGCTAGAATTTTAAATTTGTATTCTACCTACTTCTAAAAATGTTTGAAGGATACTGCAAAAAGTAAAATCTACAATATGCTTTCAAAAACTAGTAAACCATGTACTGGATGGAAATAATCTGATTTGACTAAGTAACTGAACAATTACTAGGTCTGGGCTCTCAGATATAAAAATGAGTAAGACAGAGTACTTGTCTTCTAATTTACATGGTTTAAATCAGGAGACAAACACATATAACAATTATGATGCAGTATATTACCACATGTTTTAATTTAGACTACATGAGAAACAATTTCAGATTCTCCCTGGCTTAAAGTGTAAGATATTTCCTGCACACAGGGTCAGCAGATCTAGTCTTGCCTGAGTTGGGGCACCACACCAGCCTTTGGAGCATCTGAGCCTGTCTCTAAGCCATGGATTAGAAAGAGATCTGTTCTGTGTTTCTCCCATCCTCTTTTTACTGTGGCCACATGGGGCATTTTCTTTTCTTGGAGAATGATGCTGGTACAACAGAACAAGCCAAACTATGTACGCACATTGAAAACCTTTGTTTGCTTCAAATCTCGGACCCCACTGGCCAGAGCAAGTCACATGGCTAAGCCCATGCACCACAGGGGTGTATACAAACCTCAAGGACAAGACAGAGTCCAGTAAATGTCTGCCTAACAACTCAATTCATGACTGCACAAAAAGGAAAGGAAACTCTTAAATAGGCTTCCAGTCTGAGCTTGGACTTTGTACAATCAAATGGGAAACTTTTGAAGGTACTTGTCTTTCTTCCTCCCAAATTACCTCTCTTGCCTTGGCTTCTGCTTTAAATGGTAAGAATAAGAATCAGATGAGGTCCTGTTCCAGGACACTAATTAAGCTCCATTTATTGGTATGTATTTTAGCAGACACACAATGTGGTCCCTCAGTCACCCACAACTTATCCGGTCCAGCCCAGACCACATCCTCTCTGATGCTCTTCTACTTGACAAATTGACCCAGGAAGAGCTGGTTAATAGCAGGCTATGTCACTTTATTCATCCTCGACCTTATCATTCATTGAACATGCCCATGTTTGGTTTATGTTATGGTTTTAAAATCTGATCTTGGAGAAAGTATTCTTTCCTCCATAGCAAAAGCCCATGAAAGTATAAAATTGCACCAGAATTAAAAAGGCAAGGAAGATTTTAATAAAGACTATTTCAACACGGGAGAAAGACTGACCTCCATTCCCTTTAAAAAAAAGGGCTGGACAGTTCTTAAGATCTAAGGTCTTAGGCCATCTAAAACTCTAATTTTGCTAATTGAGTTACCCAAAGGTAAAGTAAACTTTCTCTTTAATCACAGGAAGTGGTTTTATAACTTGGAGCAAGGGCTTACTGAAGTTAGGCTCTTACACTCCCACAGAGACTGGAAAATAGGGACATTCTCTTTTTGAATGATTACATTCAATGGGATGGCTAAAAGTTCTTGAAAAAGACACTCCCTGGAATTACCTGAGTCTTAAAAGTATAAAGGGGTTTTTAAAAGATATTTATATATGTTTCACAGGACAGAGAAAAAAATCTGCAATATAAGTTTTCAAATGCTCTAAAAAAACAAGGTCAGGGGCCTATAGTCAGGAAAAAAACTATCTAAACTTCAGTCAAACTGAGAGGAATGTTAAAGACACCCTGGTTAGGCCAAGGGAACAAACCTAGAGACTCTTGTGCTAGGGACTCGGTAGAAGTCCAGACCAGAAAGCAGTACCTTCTTGTTATTTGCTGTTTTTCCTCCTGCCTTCATCTCCTTCAAGGAACTTATGAGGAAGAAGGTGACTTACTTATTTCTAGGTGCTGTGGCTATGTAATCACCTTAACACAAAACAAAACTAACAAAATTCATCCTTTACTTGAACATATTTTAAGTAGATGGAAGGAATAAACTGATTTCTACATTATCTACAAATATGATTATTGAACAGTGTGGAGAATGAGGACTGGAGAGGCAAGGAAATCACTATAAGGGAAAGATAACTTTTACTACAGCAGTAAAGATAGTGGATGAAAAGAAAGGGGCATATTTTTTTTAAAAAAATGGTAAAACTAACAATATTTAGAAAGAGGTTGGATTGATGTGACAGGAAGGCTTCCAAGTTTTTAACTTGGGTGGCGAAGTGAACAGTTGTCAGCTCTTCTATATTTGGTGGGAATAAACTATTTTGCAAAGATCTACTAAAACATCCTGCCCAAAATGCTAAGGATAGGAAAGACTAAAGAGTTCATCAATTAAATATGTCACCAGGTAGAAATTCCTTCCTTACCATCTCAAAGATGATTATCCTTTCACTGAGAAGTGTTTGTTCCACTGATGGAAAGATTATTTCCTTACAATATTGATTTCTAATAGGTTGGTTTTATTTATTAGATATTCAAATGTTATAATGATATGAAATTTTCTGTTCTTCATATGATATAATTTATAGACCCTCTACCACCAACCCAGCTCTTCTTCTGATTATACTCCAGTGTTTGTGGTTCTGCTTTTTTGTTGTTTTGTTTTTTGTTTTTGTAAAGAGATGTAATATATTAAAACCTAATATATTACTTTATATAAATGTATTACTATATGTAAAAACCTAATAGATTACTTTACAATCAGCTGAGGGCTCCTCCCCTTTAAAGTAAATTGCTGGTCTCTGCTTTAAATCAACTGTAATTTTTTAAAATATATATATATAAAATAGTCAAGTTTTTTCTCTAGAAACCTCTAACAGGTTTTCTTAGTCATTAACATCAGTGAACATTCCTTTTTTTCTGAGTTTAAAATGATTCAGTTACTATTTCTTCTGAAGATTTAATGTTCTATATATGGAACTTCATTTTTGTTTTAATTTCACTCTAGTTTGTCTCCTCATTCTCTTCAGGGTATCTAAAAACTGTTAAACACTGCTCAAAATATTTTAAATTCCAGATTTTGTTGTTTTGTCCATCTTATTTACTAAATTTTCGGCCTCTCAGCCAAATGTTGAATACCATTTCTCAAATTGCTACATATTTTTCTTTACACAACTGATTCCTTGTATTTATAACCCTTGTGCTTGTTCACTAACAAACACTATAGATCTCACAGGCTGTTCATATGAGAAGACACTTCCTGAGATTTTAGACTCTTATTTTTTCCTCTTCACCATTCATCTTAGACTTTTTGTTTGTAGGAATTTCCCGAGAAAGTTATCTTTCTTTTTTTTTTCATTTTAAATTTATTTTATTTTTTCAGTGTTCCAAGATTCATTGTTTATGCCCCATACCCAGTGCTCCATGCAATATGTGCCCTCAGTACCCACCACCAGGCTCTCCCATCCCTTCAAGTCCCTCATTAATTTATTCATCCTTCCATTCTTATCTTGTATATTTTGTCCAGACCACAAAATGTTAGTGGCAAAAAAAAGAGAGTGAGGAACAGACTTTACACTATGGGAGACTACACCTTAACAGAACACATCAACTTTTACAATATTAAGTCTATGTGGTAAATGTTACAACAGAGATACATAGAAGAAAATAACAACAGGGTCTCCTTTCCCAGCAGAGGAGGCCACTGCCTCTGAAAAACAAGTCTGTCAGGCTATAGAATAAAAAACTCTTCAGGCAAGCTAATCTACATTTGCCGAGTGTTAGCTTTTTCTATACAGCACACTACAAACTTTTAAAATAATACTCTTGATGCCTACTCTCAGCTTTGTAACAGCTCTGGACCATTTCTCTTGTGGCCTGTCTTCTTACACTCAAACAAATGGTCAGGAATTTTATATATTTTGCTGAATTTATTCAATTCATTTCATATTACCTAACTCAGAATATCATAAAGATGCCTCTCATATCAAGGATAATCAAAAAAGATGTTCAATTTATTTTGAGGAAAGGAATCAACGTTAGTTTGGACATAGTTGTGGACAATGTAGTGTAAAGAAGGAAAGAAATTAGGAGAGTGATATCAGCAAGATGATGGAATAGGAATTTTCAGTGCTCACTCCTCACAGAAAAGTGATTTTGACAACCATGCACAAATGAAAGTACCATTTTGGTAGCTGGGGGATATTGCAGAGTGGCCACAGCACTTTGTTGAATCCAGACATCTGAGAATAGATACACTGAAGATGTTAAGAAGAACAATTTCAGTTTACATATCTCACATCTCTTCCAAGAAGAAAAAGGTGTGATGAAAGACCCCCCACCAACCCAAGATTTTTCTGGTAGGGAAAGTGAGAGTGTAGTAAGTGCCCAGCTTCTCCTGCCATATGGGTCATTGCCCAAGAGATCCACTTCTTTCTTGGCCTATCTAGAAAACTGGGGAGATCAGCAGGCTGCACACTCTAGGGCTAGCTGGGAGCAGGAAAAAGGGGTAGGAGCTCACAGCAGCAGGGGTGCAAAACTCTACAGGGTTTTAGTTTCTGTTAAATGCCTTACAGATTCCACCAAGAGGGCTTCCCATGAAGCAAGTAGGACATATCACCTGCAGACTTTTATACAGGTATCCCACATGTGCCCCTCCATACTGTAATCAATATCTCAGCAGAAGGCATTTGCAAACCTTTACAGATTATACACAAGCACATGCAGAGAGCTGCTTGACTCTGCTGGACTTGGGGACCACATGAGGAAAGTGATAAAGGGAAATCAGTGTGAGGTTCTCAGCACCTACACTGGCTTTATGGGATTGAGAGAAGGTTTATAATCCTATATAATCCACTTCTGGATCTATATCCAAAGGAAAAGAAATTAGAATCTTAAAGAGATATCTGTACTCCCATGTTCACTGCAGCACTACTCACAAAAGCCAAAAATGGAAATATCCCAAATATCCATTGCAGATGAATAGATTACAAAATGTGAGGTATGTAGACATATCTAGGTCTATATAGATATATAATGGAATACTACTCAGCCTTTAAAAAGAAGAAAATTTTGTCATTTGCAAACAACATGGAGGAATTTTGAGGATATTATGCTAAATGAAATAAGCTCATCCTAGGAAGACATACACTGCATGCTCTCACTTACAGGTATAGTTTAGAAAAGTCAAACTCATAAAAGTAATGAGTAGAACTGGTATTTACCAGGTGCTGGGAGTTTGGAGACGTAAGATGTCAGTCACAAGGTACAGATTTTCAGTTACATCAGATAAGTAAGTTCTGGAGATCTGATGTATAGTGTGATGACTCTAGTTAATAATGGTTATTTTTATACTTGAAATTTGCTAGGAGAGTAGATTTTACATGTTCACACCCCCCCACACCCAAAGAGTAACTGTGTGAAGTGGCTGACATGTTAATTAGCTTGAGTGCCACAATCATTTACAATGTATACATATGTCAACCCATCATGTTGTACACCTCAAATATATACACTTCTAATTTATCATTTATACCTCAAACTGGGGAGGAAGCAAGAAGAGAGAGTAAGACACTGCAGCAAGTTTATCTTTTTTTTTTAATAAATAATTCCAAAGTACTTGATTCTCCTCTTGAAAGTCTATGCTGAGGCATGTATTTTTAATGTAGTTGTTTCTTGGTGGATGAATTATGTCCGTGAAGCTGAGTCTACTTAACTGAGTTGCTCCTGTACCATAATGAAAGAAAGGGATACCAGCACAATGGAACTAAAAAGCCTGCCTTTGAATGTTCACAACAAAACAAAAGCAACAAGAAAGCAACATCAGCAGAACATACAAAAGCAGCAAGAAAGAATTGACAATCATTCTATAATCTTCAGGAAATTTGCTCATTGAAAATAAAATGAAAATTCATCCTTAGTGCTTACAGAAAAGAACAGTGCTCAAATTTGGTCCCCCCTTGGAATGAATGCTTTCTCAACAGGATAACAAATGAAAATTGGATCAGGGACACATTTTCAATGAAAAAGACACACTGCCAGATGGCTTCCTGGCAAAGGAAAGGGAAGAGTTGATTAAATTGTCATGTGATGACTTCAAACTCAGCAAAGTGCAGTTTAGCAACTTTTCGTTGGGAAGGATAAAGGAGGACATTCAGGTACTAGGCTTGGTTTTGACAGTAAGGTTTAAGATTACTTTGCAGCTTCTTTGGTTTTCTGCCATTGCTTTCAATAAGGGAAAACACAAAATTAATCTCAACCAAGAACAAAATTTCTGCTGAACACAACTTGAGTTTTTCCAGAACTAATTCTTTGAACTCCCAATGCTAAACACACTCATCATAAACTATGTTTTACTTTTCAAGAAAAACATAATGTGCTTGCTCATTTACAGACACCGTTACATCCAGGTGAATTCAAATTTCACACCTCTTCTCAGATAAAAAGGGGCTACCATAAAACTTGTACCGAAATACAACTATACCTCCTAAGGACTTGCTATCCTGTACGTGTAGGGATGGAAAAATAATTTTCCCTCTACTTCTTTGGGCTCTTGGCTGAGAATCCCTGTAACAGATAAACAGGACAGATAAATAGAACAACAAACAGAAGTTTAATAACATGTATGTCTCCTGGATACAAGGGAGATACCCAGAAAACTGCGTAACTCTCAGAAATGGCCCAAATCGCCACTTTTTTAAAAATGTAAAGATTTTATTTATTTATTTGAGAAATAGACAGCATGTGGGGGAGAGAGATGGACAGAGGGAGAGAAAGAAGTAGGGTTCCATCCCTGGACCTTGGGACCATGAGCTAAGCCAAAAGCAGATGCTTAACCAATTAAGCCACCCACAAACTCTCAAGTCACCACCATTTCCAGATAAAGTCACCCCCAAGTCACCACCATTTCCAGATAAAACATGCTTGGGTGAGGGAGGCCAGGCTACAGAAGGTTACCAGGAAAAGCACAGTCAATGAGGTCATGGCTGCTATGCATATTTAACTCCATGCCTTCTCCAATGATGACTGTTTCTAGAGATTTAGTCATCTTCTTCTTAGTATGGAGAGGGAGACACACTTACAAATGGAGATTTCCCTTATAAATGTAAAAGTCTCTTACAAAAGGGTAACTTCTACCCCTGGTTTTCAGAGTTTTAACTGTGTCTACAACCAAAAATAATCCTTATGCCCAAAAGTACATTTGGAGATGGTAAATGCTGCTTCTTATCAATCAACTTTCACTTTTCTTCTAATAGGAGACGACTACTTTGCTTCCCTAACTGTACTGACCCCCATATGCAAAAGTTGTCAATTAGATGGTTTCTAACCCACTTGGCTTGGGAGGGTCAACAACAATACACATACTTGAACTCTGTGCTTGGTGCAGGGTTGGGCATACAACTCAAGCAGAGCAGTCAGCAACAATCTTGGAACTAGAATGGATGTTGGGAGAAGGTGTCTCTCCTCCTGATGCTTCTGGATACTAAAAGCATGCTAGACAATTGCTGCCGCATAGTAAAAGCCTGCCAGAGAATAAAAGAAGACACCTAAAGCAGAGACAAAAATGACAGGAAAAACAAGACATACTTCCAATGGTATTGTTTCCATGCCAGGCTCCTGCTTCTCTTAAAAGCACCTCTGATCTTATGACTTTCAGTTATAAGCCATTAGTATTTTTTTTTTAATTACTAGGATTCTGTCTTTAAAAAAATAAAAGAGTGTCTTGCCTCATACACTAAGAATCGGTGTTTGGGAGGTGGATCACCTGCATATTTGTTAAAGAGACAAGATATTTACATTGAGGGTTATTCATAGGAAAGACAAATGGGAGAGAGTGTAAAGGTAGGTAGGAGCCTGCAGACTCAAATGACCATGAAAGACTGAGAAAGTAGACAGAGGAAGGAGAATTTTTTTTTTTTTTAAGGAAGAATAACTGAGAAAGACTTTGCCAGCCTGCTGGAGAAGGACAATATAAATATTGTTTCTGTACTAGGTAGAAGTGGTGAGTCCTTATAACATTTCCTTGTTCAGTCATGCCCTGGGGCTGTGATAGCAGAGATAGATACAGAAGACGTCTTCAGAAAGAATGAAATGGATGACATGGATGGAACTAGAGGGTATTGTGCTAAGCAAAATAAATCAATCAGAGAAAGATAAATATCATATGATTTCACTCATATGTGGAATTTAAGAAAGAAAACAGATGAACATAGGAGAAGGGAAAGAAAAATAGGACAAAAACAGAGGAAGACAAACCATAAGACTCATAACTATAGGAAACAGGGTTGTTGGAGGGGATGAGGGGTTGGGTAGGGGTAACTGGGTAATGGACATTAAGGAAGGTACATGACGTGATGAGTACTGGATGTTATATGCAACTGATGAATCACTAAATTCTACTGCTAAAACTAATAACACAGTACATGTTAATTATATTGAATTTTTATATATATATAATTACATATATATATATATATATATATATATATATATTTTTTTTTTTTTTAAGAAGGCAATTTCAGCTACAGGTTTTCAGCTAAGTGACCTCCTTGTGGAAGAGTTCTCTCTTGAGAAGAGATCTGAATGGCAATGCCTCACAGTGACTACCACTACTATCTCTTTTATCATTTTTCTCAATTGATTTTTTTCCTCACCAACTTTATGACTTAGGTTGCATTTTGAATAGTGCCAAATTTTTTACTTTTTTTAATTACCTTTTTTTCCCTTAGAACTATCATTTAGCTTCTTATTCTATGTACATTGTTTTCATTTTTTCCCCAAGCATTTTGTTTTCATTTAAAGCTTCTGTGCTTCTAGTTTTACTTAATGAAAATCTCACTTACCCCCAAAATATATAATTTCCTAATATTATTACTTATAAATTATTAAAATATAAATATTTTATTTATTGAAATTTATTATTTTATGATATAATTTATATTTGGTAGACAATTATTTCATTTTGTTCCTTCCAGATGGATAACCAATTATACCACTACCAGGTAAAAACTATTAAACTACCTTTTTCAACTCGTTTTAAACAAGACATTGTTTTTCCATATGTTTTTCTACATTGAATTAGATTCTTTCATGAACTTTTACTTATAGACCTGTAAATTATTTCTACTCCAGATTCATATTGTATTAATCATAGTTACCTTATTTTAAATTTTAAGTAAAATAATTATATCAAGTTTACACTCAATACTCATTTTTTTAAAGTATATGACAGAAAGGAGAGGTTGAAAATCCCTCTGCCCCCCCAAGAAAACTATAAAATTGAGCAAAATATGCCAAAAATACCTCTGGAAACCACTAAAGGCAAATTGTAAGTAGGAGAGTATTTATTCATGAAAAGTTGCCAGAACATTGGATAAGGTCCCTGTGAGACTGTGGCTTCTTTTGCCTGGACCTGTGTTTAGCCATCTCCAGCTCAATTGGTGTGTGCTGACCATACGGAGTAGGAGCTTCACTGCCCAGGGAGCGCTGTCCTGACTTGGAGCTGAAGCAAAAGCACCAGCTGAGTAGCACTGTCAGCAAAGCAGCACACTCAATAAAAAGAATAGGGAAAGCCTTCAACTCTGCCATTCTAAGACTGAAGTCCCATTTGGGGCTATCAGTTGAGCTACCATCTATTTTACAAGGAAACTAAAGAAATGAGAGAGCACTGGAAGAGTGAGACAAACTCTGGCTGACTGGCAGGCTACATGTACTTGCAGGGGAAATCCAAGAGGACAAGAGGATGGAGAGGAAAGCAAATAGCAAAAGAGACCTGAAGCCATCAGAACTTTACATGTGCTCCCTAACCAAACACAGGTCTATCTGCAGAGGGCAGAAATCACACAGGTTCCCAGTGTTTGAGCACTACTTCTAACCAATCAGTCACAAGCTGATCAGTGGGGTATGCATCAAAAAGTAAAAAAAAAAAAAAAAAAAAAAAGGCAAAACAAAAATGAGCAGAGACATTTGCTACTACAAAATCCACACTAGGTATAATATATTATCTAACATGCCAATTTTCAACAAAAGACTATGAAACATAATAAGGAAATAAAATATGACCTATACTCAAGAAATAAAGTAGTTAAAAACTATTCCTGAGTGGGGACAGATGTTGACTATAATAAAGACCTTAAAGCAGAAATAATAAATATATTCAAGAATTAAAAGGTGTCACATTTACAAATTACAGAAACATATGTGGTCAATAAACAACACATAGAGAATCTCAGGAAGGAAACAGAAACTATTTAAAAGGAAGCAAATGGATATTCTAAGTTTGGAAGGTACTAGAATCAAAATAAAAATAGATTGGCCCAAGAGCATATTTTAGATGGCAGAAGACAGAAGCATCAAACTCAAAGATGGATCTATTTCATTTATCCAATCTGAAGATAGAAAGAAAGATTTTTTAAAAAGGAACAGAGCCTCAAAACCTACAGAAGAAAATGAACCACACCAACTTACACAAGATAGGAGTTCCAGAGGTAAAAGAGAGAAAACTATTTTTTAAAATGGCCTAAAACCTCCCAAATTTATATGGAAC